>JAAAKE020004131.1:0-11196 GCA_010014785.2 Anisolabis maritima
CAAGTAGGATACATAAATAGCCTTTTAATTAAATCCATAGAAAGCAACTACAACATTTCCCTAAGATGGACCAAGGGACATGGACAAGGCAATAATATCGTTGATTTTTTTGGTAAAAAGAGGAGCTCTCCACGGTACGTTTTTGAATTTACCAACTCCATGGAAAGATGCATTTTCAATATCAAAAACTCACTTAAAAAATAGCTGCAATGATTCTTGGAAACAATAACTGGTTCAGTACTTGCTAAAATAAAGCCTCTTTGGCTTACTCCCTTCACAAATCTCTCCAGGTCCATAATTACCACAATAAACCGGATCAGAATTAACCATACTCGTACTCCTGTCCATCTAGCAAGATTCAAAATCCCACCTTCACCGATAAGCCTCCAATATTCCAGCTACGCCGTATCATATAATCTGCGAATGTCCAGTATACAAAAACAATCGCCAGCTATATTCAATAAAAATTAATCCAAATTTTAGAGATCCCAGTTTCTGAAATCACCCAATCCTGAAGATCTGGAATTATTAAACCTTTTCATCACATTCTCAAAAATCTTTATATAAAACAGCAAGACGATTTTTTTTTTTGTTTGTTTAATGTATATGTCAAATAAGAAGGGTTGAATGGTCGGTTCTTAGCCACAGCCGAAAATAAAGAAGAAGAAAAAAAAAAAAAAGAAAAAGAATCTTCTAAACAATAACAATAACATTATATAGAAGAAAATTAAATAATGATTATGATATTATCGCGATTCTCGATTTTTTTCTCCAAAATTTAAATTATTATTTATTATTGCTCCAAATTCAAGTTATCGCCGAGATTGACGTTACACCGAAGAAATTTACTCTCAAAGAAATAGATTTTTTTTTTTTTAAGTCTTTTTCGGCATCTGAGGCCATTTAGTTAAATTAATTGGTAGCCAATGTAATTTAAATAAATTTTTGTCGCTCAGGACGGGAAGCGAACCTCTGACTTTTGGTACGTGAAGCTAGATAGGGGTTAAAGAAATAGATGAAATGCTTTGAAATGTTGAATCGTATTATTGCGGAACAATGAAACCTCCTTATCCACGGGTGTTACGTTCCCGTAAATACGCCACGAATAAGAAATCCATGATTAGGAAATGGGTATAGAAGAGATACGTTCCAAAATTACGAAATTACAAACTAATAATGATACAAAATGCTTTTAATTAAAGTTTCTTAACAAAATTAACGTAACTTAAAAAATTTAGTTTGCATCTTTTAAAAGATTTTATAACTCAGATTGGTGGCTTGATCAATATTCCCTTTGAAAAGAAAGCTCTGTCTATAAATGGGAAAGTGAAAACGTCACGGCATTCGTAGTCCTACACTCAAGTTTTTTAAGTGCATTGTTTTTTTCACTTCCTGTTCTTCTTCTTCTTTTCTTCCAATTCCATTTCATCTCGTTCTATGTTATTTGAACAATGTTTTGAGTTACCATTTGCAAAATTTGTATACAATTGTCATAATTGTTCATTGTCAAAATTCAAGTTCTGTATCGATAGCAATAAATGAGATTGTGGTTTTGATTCGTGAAAAAAAAAAAGAAATTCTTATCCGCAAACGAATATTAAAACCGTGATTTGCGAAACCGTGAATTAGGATCTTTGACTAAAATTTTTAAGGGCAAATATGAAAAAAGAATTAAAATAAACAAATAATTATTAATATTAATGTTGTTTGACCTCTTTCTATGAATAAAAAAGAGATTTCAGATAAAATAGATATTAATTATTATATTTCACTCAGCATTATCATTAATTATTAGGTTTCCATGGAGTTTAAAACAAATAACGAATAAGTAGATAGTAGTCTATCTTTTATTTCTATAAAGCATGAAATGAAGTTGGTGGTTTTAATTTTATTGACCATCTGCCATGTTGAAACAAATTCTACACATTTTGCGTTCATGGCTCAAAGACCCAAGAATTTTTATCATCTGAGAAATATTATCATGGAATATTTTCCGAAAAAGAACCACATTGTTATTTTATACAATGAATATTACTCACATATGAATGAATTATTTACAATGATACAACAAAATAGCCAGGGAGTATATGTTTCTGAATTATTTAATAAACGAGGAAATACCTATTATAATATAATATCATTTGGATATTCTTTGAATAAGAAATTCAAATTGCTCCGTGAGGATCATCTATTGATATATTTGGATCTAACCGATCATTATGACGACAATGCATGTTCTAATTATATTTTTAAAAATTTCCGCGATAGCTATTGGAGAATTTATTATTCTTTAATTTTCTGTGAAATTAAAAATAATTATGAATTATGGATACACGAACCATGGTCAAAATTAACAGCCAAACAAATTTCCAGTCTTAAATTTGCTTATTTTAATCAAATTCCAAATTGGCATCGAGGAGCACTGGCTTTTCAATCAGAAATTAATAAATTTGATTTCAAAGTTTCTGGTAAATTACATACAATTGACAATTATTTTCTAAATAAATGGAATGCAACTTGGGTAACACGTTCTAGGACTGTTTTGCAAATATTAACAGAACCAATTACAGAGAAGAAATATGAAATTTGGCCAGATGCTTATACAATGATGTCTTTGTGTATCATTGTGCAAAAAGCTCAATTAATTCCTGCTTGGCAAGCTCTGATCAGATGCTTCCACTGGACTATCTGGCTCTCTCTTACAATCTGCTGGCTTTTATCTTCAATTGTATGGTTTAGAATAAAATCTAATCACTCTTTCTACACGGCTTTGTTTGATATGATCAGTTTATTCCTAACCCATCCAATTTATTGGATGAGTTCAATTCGAAACTTTCAATCTAGAATTCTTTCAGGAACTATCATGTTAGTTTCCATTATTGTTATTAGTGGATCATTACAATCAGAATTATTTTCAAATTTGCATTCACCTGATCGATATCCACCAATTAATACATTAAGAGATTTAAAAGATTCAAATCTAACAATATTTTGTCAATTTAGCTTATTTTGTTATTTTATTGGTGAACGATCCTCAGAATCTGAAAGATTTTTAAAAGAACTTCTAAAGCAATTAAGGTTGCCTATATACTATGATTCTAACAGAAATGTTAGAATTTATAAATCCAATTCTACAATTAATGATGTTTTCTCTAATCCCAAAATTGCATTAATTTATTCTTGTGAATCTGCTAGGAGATCAATTAAAGAAATTCGTAAATTTAATGAACAGCTTCATATACTGGATGAAATCTTTATTTCGGTTCCTTTATTTTTTAATGGAGCATACGTGATAATTCCTTTACCATTTAATGACTTCATTAAAAAGATCTTGTATATATTCTATCAGAGTGGAATTGCACAATGGCTTGATCATTTACATGATTGGATCAATTTGATGAAGATTTTATTTAAGCAGAGAATAGATAACAAATTAAAGATATTTAGTTTGGAAGATTTACAAATTGCTTTTTTAATACATGTAATAGGCCTTTGTACTGCAATTTTTATTTTTATTTTAGAACTATTGAAAGGAATTTCTGACAATCTAAAAAACCGAACAGATAAAATACATCTATGAAATTTGAAATCAATTAATCATAAAGTGATCTAACAAGGAATTGCTTATCGTGGGGAATTCATACATTTTTTGTAATATTGAAGTTGGAAAGAAAGAACATCTAGAAAAACAAAGCCATTGACAAGTCAAAATATAAACACTTTTATTAATTTGCAATAATCCGATGAGAGATGCAAAATGACAATTAACATCATCACAACAATGTGAAGGATTTTCAAATTTCGTGAGAATTAAAAAAAAAAAAAAAAAACTGATGGTAATGTACGTATATTTTCAGGTGTTATCCAAATTCAGGCAATTCTTATAATGGACTTGAGACTCGAGGGGGTGGTCACACAACCACCTGTTACTTATTTTTTTTTTATGCCTTTATTAAATAAGTAAATAAAAGTTTCATTTAAAGTGTTCCGTATATTTTATATCATTAGACTGTCACAAACACGACCAAACAATAACAAAGCACTTGGTAACTCTATATCTGATGGAGAAAGAAATTCCGGACCAAAAATGAAATTTGGGACAAAAGGAAAACTTTGGAAATAATAAATAATACGTGGAAACCTTGGCCTCTCAGATCATAGTGGTTTCTCACGAGAAAATGCAAATTGTGTCCAATTGAAACTGCCTATAGACTCACTCTCTCTACTTATGGTTATTAGACCGATCCTAACACTCTAATGTAATTTTCGCTGGATTAAACACAAAGATGCCTATACTAATATCTTCGATTCATCATGTTCCAGAACAACAATCGCCCTCGTCTTTAGCACACCTGCCAATCCATAATATCATATTTCATAGATTTAATTCTTTCCACGATTTGAAATAATTTTCCATTTTCAAATGAGACTTTTTTTTATTTAAGCTAATGAGCATTTGGAATTGTGTTCTTGGTAATGTGTGAAATACAATAGCACCTCTTATTACGAGTTTAAATCGTTCCAAGAGCGATCGTATTTTAATCAACACGCGAACTGACAGCACGTAGGGTCGTATGAGAAAGCTACAGTCATAATAAGAGGTACTACCGTAAATATGTTTCTTAACTAAACAAAGATTATTTATTCTCTGATATATATATATATATATATATACACGAAAGAGTGTTATTGTGATTGTAATTTTCTTAGAATTTCTGTTTAATCCATTAATGTTGTGTGTATAAATATAATAAAAATAATTAAGAATTTTTTTTTTTTTTTTCTTTATAACCTAAAACCAAATATGTTATAATATGTTATATAATTTCTAACCAGTGGTGTATTTAAATCCCAAGAGCGGGATGGATAAAACTCCATTAGACCTTTTAATTTGTTTTCATTCAAAGATCTGGGCATATTTGCAGCATTGAGTATTTCAAATTTCGCTAAGAAAAATTCTTATTATATAGGCAAGAGAAAGTAAAAAATATTTAGAATTCATCTGAAATACACGATTTTTGTTCTCTGGATCTGTTAACATTTATTTATATATATATATTTTGATTTGGGAAGGTGTGAAGGGAATTTTGAATGAATATTGCGTCCCCTCCTCGGAAGTCTGGGAAGTGTTTCGGGGATCTTATCCTTTATAATAAGCGTAGAAGGCTTATTTAGAAGCGGGGGTTTTTTTATTATTAGGTTAGGCTACGAGGCCATCCTTTAAATTACAATGCTTACAAAAGAAAGGAAATAATACAAATATAATATGGAAAAAAAAAAAAAAAACAATACAATATAGGTAGAATATGAAACAAAAACAAAACAATATAAATACAATATTAATATCTTATATTTTTATTTTGGTCATTTTAATAAATTTATTCGAATTATTATTGATTTTGGATTTTTTAATATTTCTTTCCTGAAGGGTCTCTGAAGTTGAGGTTCTATAGAGTGTAGGTCTTTACGAAATTGGGAGAATTTTGGACATAGTAAAAGGAGATGTTCTAGAGTGGCCACAGCGTTATAAGAGCAATATGAAGAAGAAAACTTATGTAAGTGAGGATTGTGAGTTATAATTGTTTATAAAATTAAAATGTTATCAAATAAATATACAAGTTTAGAAAAAAAACAAATATAAAAATTTATTAAATTATCATTAATTAAAAAATAATTATTGAAAGATTTTCAATTATTATAACAATAATTGTTGCTGACTTAATTTGTAATGCCAACTTAAGGTTATAAAAAAACCCCATATTCCATACTTTCTCTATATGTAATATATAGCATATTAAAATTATTTCATGATTTATGCAAGTCTAATTGACTTTTTTTTTTATGTCTTCGTTCGGAGTTGGAATCCCAGCCAAAATCCATTTTTCGCTGAAACTCCAGTGCCACGATTGGAGAAGTTTATCGGATGTTCAGTCTCTTCAATAAAAATCACTTGAAAACTTTTTATAATATGAAAGAGAACTAATTTCACCTCCATTTTGGCAAATCGATTGGCTAAAAAAAATAAATAAATAAAAACAATAAATAAAACGTTTTTTTTTTTTTTTTTTTTTTTCGGCATCTAAGGTCATTTCCTTATTTGTTTATATCAATTGGTAGCTAATACAATATTAACAAAAGGCAGGGGAAAATAATTTCTAAAAAAAATCAGGAAATTGTACGACTGATACCTCAAGCCTTTTCTTTCCAAGGGGGGACAGGGACTTATGATTAATTCAGTATCTTACTGAAATGAAATCCCCCCCCCCCTCCTCCCCTCTAAAAAGGGCTCCCTTCCCCTGAATTAATCATAAGCCCCTGTCCCTTGAGACGGAGTTTTTTTCATTGTGTCGAGAATTTTACATGGCAAGCTGGAGGTTATAGTTCTTTCAGATTATGGGTAGAGAACCCCCTCTTTTTAGAGGGTGGAAAAGATTTTGTTTGGGGCGTGAGCGGATTTTTGAAATGAAGCTTCTTAGGGCTATATGGTAAATAAGTGAAAAGCAACAGATTTTGATTAAACGTGCTCTAACCAGTGTAACTGTAACAATCATCATGTCGACCAATAGATGGACGGAGAGAGGATAAAGGAGGAGTGATTACTTTTTACTTAATAGAGTATAAGAGAGAGTTGAGACATGGAGATCAACCCGCCCCCCCCCTTCCCCCTCATATAAATACAATAATTTCACCCTTTAAGGAAACCTTGCACCGCTGCAATACCCTAAGGAGGGGAGGCGGTTTGAACTATTAATTCCGACTAGGAGTACATGATTATTTGTCAAAGTGAATGCATCTACGGCTATTGTATATTAATTTCAAAATGTCTAAGACTTCAATGGAAAAAAAATTCCAAATACCCAAACTCTCTTTCTAAAAAGGATTTCCAACCCCAATGTGAAAACAAACTTGTAATTCATTTAGGATTCGCTGATTTTCTCTCCCAAATTTACAAGTCACAATAATCAAAGAATCTTTTAAAAAACAAGATCATAAATATAACAACTTATTTGAATTTTACAATGAACACATCCTTACTCCAGAATATACTCAAGTTATCTATTACTAAATCGCTGATATAAATGATTTTGTTTCTATAGTAAATAAATCCAATTTTGGTAAACTAGAACTTTTTTTCATCACATCCCTTTTCTTAAACCTTTGAAACCTGTTTTGTTATGTGATTGATTTTAACGAAATAATGCTTACCAATACAGACACGTGGTCCAATCCCAAAAGGTAGATATGCATATGGATTGATATTGGATTTATTCTCTTCGCTAAATCGTTCAGGATCAAATCTCTCCGGGTCTGGGAAATAATCAGGATCGTGATGAAAAGTATAAGGAGTGATTAAAATCATTTCTCCAGGTTCAATTGTGAGTTCCGGACGATTTTCCGTGGCTGGTATTGTGTACGTTTTATTGCACTCCCGTTGAGTAAAAGTGAAAGCAGGAAGATATCTTTGAGATTCTAAAAAAAAAAAAAAATTCATCTGAAGAAAAAGAAATCTTTTCTATGATATTAGTTACCTACCACATAAGAACATTTCTAAATATTTCATTTTCATTAAAATCTCATAATTAATCTTCCCGTTGTTCTCTTCTAGAGTTTTCTCAATTTCTTCAAAAACTCTCTGTTGAATGTCAGGGAATTCCGCCAAATGATGCAGAGCAAATGTCACTGTTTGAGAAACGGTATCAAAACCACCAAAGAAGAAGATGATAGCTTGTGCCAACATTTCTTCATCAGTTAAGACTAAAACGAAAGAAAAGAATAGAAATGATTTACAGGAATAAAGAATGCCAAAGAAGATATTTCATTTTTCTTTCATTTCAAAAAAGTAGAAGCTATAATAAGAAAAAAAATTATTACCTTCTGAATGTTGCTTTCGCCTTTCTCGTTCCTCTTTTGTTGCTTCCAACATCAAATGGATCATATCAGGACGAATAATTCCTTTCTTTCTTCTACTATTGATATTATCCATGAAAATATTTCGGAAGAAATTGAAAGGTTTTGACGGTAAAATTCCTTCTTGAAAGATGATCTAAAAGATACATATTATATTATTTTGAAAAAGGGCATCTTAAATCTTCAACTTAATTCTAAGAAGTATAGAAACAGAAATATTTTATTTGTAGGAAAAAAATAAAAATTCCCGTCTGATTCCTGAGTTCGTCTTTTCTAATGGTTGGGGTGGTCGTTCTATTTTATCAATAAATTTGGTAAAATTTACTAAAATATCATGAAAATTATACAAAACCTATACGTGAAAAATAATACTTCTCTTCTTTAAGGATATGGAAGCATAAAGATTTTAAAATGACCCGTGTTCACATGTAAAAGACAAAAGTAAGAGAGAGTGAAGTCTTTAAAAGGTGGGATTTGAAAGATTCGAGATTGTGGACATGATAATCCTTTCGGTATTCATTCGTTAATAACAGACAAAATAAATATAACGATATCGTCGTGGTTCCAGTTGCAATCTAAGCGATCACCCTGAACGGATCAACCTCCAGATATACAGAAGCGAACAAACTTTATGAAGTCACAATCAATAACAAAAAAATAACCCTGAATCTGACCGTTCGTAGTGATATCACTCAAGTAGAAGCCCTCATCTCCTGTATCTATTGTGAAGGGACACCAGAGTATGAGTGTGTGTGTGTTCCTTCCAACCCATCAGTATGTTCCTTAGTCATTATTTCAGAGAGAGAATATTCTTCTTGTTACGTTCGTTACCTTTATTAAATTTGGTTTAAGAAAAGCAAGAGGAATTTTTAGCCAACGAAGTTTAGAGGTGAAATCCAACATATCTTTGCCCATAAGAAAGAATTCATTTTTAGAATCGTTAATTGCGTCCACTTCGATTCCAAATGCAGTCGTTGCGATAGCGTCGTTTGTAAAACGACTGAGCAATTGTTTTATTTCTTTCTTCACAATTTGTCCTGGACAAAAAAAAAAAATTATTATTATTATTATATATTATTAACACAAAAAAGAATGGATATAGAATATAAATGTATTAACGAGATAACCATGTGCATATTAAAATACAACCCCTAATCAAAATTAATAATTCCCTAGAACTCGTCGACTTTTTTCGATGATTCGAAGAGAGATCGTAGCCTGAGTATAAGGAAGGAAAAAAGATTCGGATATAGGGAACAGAAGAAATGCCCAGCCTCGGATAAGTAAGATTCTTAGGTCCACATCAACATGGCTGAGTTATCCAGTTACTCAGCCTGGGGAGTTCCTTGACTTATGGGGATCTAATTCCTCCTTACAAGTTGACAAAAAAGGATCTAGTTACTGTCAAAACAAAGCAACTAGTAGTTTCTAGATGCAAGTTTCTGCCAAAGCAAGAAACTAGATCCTAGTTACAAGTTTTTGTCAAAAAAGAACTGGTTATCAGTTATAGTTACTACCAAAAAACATGACAAGTTTCTGGATACAAATGGGATCTAGTTCCAGGTTTTAAGTTTCTGCCAAAAAATGAACTAGATATTCTTTACTAATTGCTCTTATTTTGAGGAACTAGTTACAGTTCCAATTTACAAAAAGTAACTTTCTTTAGGAACTTAAGTTACTATCCAACCCTGTCTACGTACCTTTTCCCTTTTCATACTCATTCTGAAGATATTTCTCCAATTTCAATGCGCATTTTTCAACTAATTCAAACATGATACGCATTTTATTTCCGGTGAATGCAGGACTTAAAATAGATCTGACTTCTTTCCATTTATTATCTATATATATATATATAAAAAAAAAGATTATTTATTTATATGAAATAATATGAATAAATTGTTCAACCTTTTAGGCCAACTAGAGTCTTTGAGAAAATATCATCAGGCGTAGCAAAGTCAATGTGATTAACAAAATGCTCAAAATCTTTAACTGTGATGTTTTTTATTAATTCAAGATCAGCAATAAGGTAGGCGGGTCTGATTGTTTCAAAAACGCCAGCAATTCCTGTCGGTTTCGCTAATTTATAGAATCTGAAATCAATTAATTATTAGATTATCGACATGGATGGGTGTCTGTTGATAATGCCATCCTTGTATTTCAATGATGGGCAGTAACTAATACTAAAGTATAGAATACAAGTTCCTAAAGTCAGTTCTCTTTTTATATAATTAGATCCTTGAAACGAGTAACTATATAGTTTATTTTTTTAAATTCGCGCTTCTGTTTTATTGTCCAACTCAGAGTTTGAAGAAAGTTAATAAATTCGAATTTCTCTCCTTTATGATGTTTAAAGAAATTCAATGAGTACTATTACAAATGATTCGTATAATAGATTATAAATCCAACCTCCAACACACACCTTTTAAAGTCCCCACTCTCTTCTTTTCCTATACTTCCTGGTTGCATGTGACCATTGGTCGGTTGGAACTTATGCTCCCATATCCAGAAAAAAAGTAACTTGTAACTAATTTCATCATAAGTCAAGGAAGTGAATAGTAATTTAAAAATATACTAACCTCTTTGACACCTAGGGTTTTTTTTTTGCTTCATTAATTAATTAATTATATTATTAGTTTACAATTATTGATTATAATATCTTCTCTTACCTATATATGAAATATATAGTGAGAAAGTATTACCATCGATTTCAAGATTTCAAAGAAAATATACATTTTGAGTTCCCTTGAGTATGTCTGTCTGTGAACAAGATTTTTCAAAAACGAAAAAACGCACGATGCTGAAATTTTTATATTTCAACTGGATACTCTTGAAACTTTTCAATAAAATCGAACAAAAAGTACTAGTACTTTAGTGATGTACTCTTTTTTTTTCAATTTTCTTTGAAACAATTCAAACAATTTTGATTAAATTAACTGTAAATATAATAACTAGAATGTTCTTTAAGATGTATTAGCCCTTGGTGCAGAGCTAGTGGTTTGGCTTCATGTACTAAAAGGTCAGTGGTTTTCTTCCCGACAAAAATTTATTTATATTTTATTGGCTACCAATTGGTATAAATAAATAAGGACGGAGACTTAAAAATAAAAAAAAGATGTATTAATCATTTTCCACTTCAAAATATAATAGTTTGGGATCCTCAATTTTGTATTTTAAAAATATAGGTTTGCATTCGTTTGTAGGATCTGGTATTGTCTGTCTGTCACTACTTGGGATTATAATCCTCTGCCCCCTATGATTAAATCGATTATAAATTTTGTCAAGTCCTAA
>JAAAKE020004153.1:0-11196 GCA_010014785.2 Anisolabis maritima
CTCTCTCTCTCTCTTAAGTCAATCAATCAATCAATCAACTCTTATCAAATATTAAGAATTAAAAATGAAAAATTGTCTTTAAAAAAAAGGGAAAATGTTTTTTATAAAATACCTTTGACCTATTTGGAATATTCAAAATAAGAGCGGGATTAAAGCAATCCACCTTAAAGTAGAGGAGGTCATCATTGTTGGAGCATGACTTTTTCGTAATTGGAAATTAAAAATCAGAAAGTGGTTTTGATAAAAAAAAAATCCAAAAATTTAAATGAAACTCTGCCACGGCCACTGCGTTTCGGAGGCCATGCGTCACCCATCTTCAGGCCTTTAAAATAAACTCCTGGTCACGCCAATCGTTTAAGATATTTGCAAATCTACAAATTCGAAAATATCAAAAAAGTTTTTTCTAATAATTATAATAATTTTTTTATATTCATTGAAATCTTTTCAAACTCAGAATTTATTTATCCTGGATTAAAATCAGATCATTACAAAATAAGCATAAATTAAAATTCTATTTCTGTTTTGTGACCTTGGCCTTGGAGAAACAATTAAGTGGAATCAATTTTTCTTGTATTATTATCATCTATTAAATAAATCAAAGGTTCCTGGATTGTGATACGCATGCCTCTTGGGGTTCGTGATTAGTCATTTAGCCAAAAACAAAATAAATCTGGAGGAATAATAGCATAAGACACAATTTGATTTTACATTAACACATTAAAGTGATGAATGAATTTTTATTTGGTGAAAAGGGCTAAAAAGGAGTCAAGTTTAAAGGGGAAATAAATCCCTCGTCTTTGTGGAGTTGAAACTCCGAACTGTCTAAATTCGCACTCCCCCCCTTCCCCCCCCCCTTCTTCCAAACCGAAAAATCTCAGTGATATACAAAGTTAAAAAAAGAGTGAACCACGCCCAGAATTTTTAAAAAGGGGCCTGCTTTTTTTGGTTCTAATTAAAAGTGTTTAAATTGTCAATATTTGCAAATCTATTAAGTGATCTTGGATAAATAAAGGACAAAAAAAAGGAATGATAGTTTTTTTTTTTTGTTTTAAAATTGAAATTTAGACCAAAAAGAATTTAAAATGACGTAATATGAATTTCATGAAAGATAGATTTATTGTATTATAATAAAAATAAAACAATGATTAAACTATTTATAAATAGACATTTGAAGAAAAAAAAAAAAAAAGTTTTTATATAAAATAAAATTTTATTTCATAAGAAAAAAAAAATTGTTTTGTTGTTTAGTCAATAGGAGAAAAAAAATCTAATTGCGTGCGTCCATATCTCAACTCTTAATCAAGAAAGAAGAAGCCCTGTTCCATGGTGCAGAGCTAGAGGTCTTGCTTCACGTACCAAAGATTAGTGGTTCGCTTTCCGTCCTGAGCGACAAAAATTCATTTATATTATATTGGCTACCAATTGGTAAAAATAAATAAGGACGGAGTCTAAATGGTCACAGATACCAACATTCCCCCCACCCCTCCCTCGCTATATATGTAAGCAAGCAAAGATGACTGACTTTCTTCCTAAAATATTCGATATTCAAATGCACCAAAAATAAATAAATAAATCCATTGCATGTGTCCAATCGAAATTGTCATCTGTCACGCAGTGTTAGTGAAATATTCAAAAGAGGCCTAGAAATAAAGATCTATTTATTGATTGATTCCTCTACCAAAAAAAAAAAAAGGTTAAAACCCATTTAGGAATCAATTTTCAATTTAATAAAAGTAAACGCAGTTTTTTTATTTTTTGGATACCAACTCTGGTATGTTCAGCAACGGTAGAAGACAGAAAGAGCCATAAGGGAGCTAAGCAAATTAGCTAGATGTCAATAAAAGCGTTGTCTTCCTTAGGTTAATAAAAGTACAGCTAATATTTTGTCAGAGGTATATTTATTAGCAGGTAATTCGATTTCGGAGATTATTGCCCAACTCTCTCCCTCATTAGTAGGCTCACACTAAAAATGCCAATTTGGATCATAGGACAAAAACTAAAATTTTTATTGTGATTCAAGTTATTCGTATTCAGCCGGTTGTAACTCGAGAGTCCCCTGTATTTCTTTCAGCTTTAAAACACATTTAAAAAATCTTATAAAATCCATCGGAAATTATTAGTTTTGCAAAAAAAAAAAAAAATTTAATTTAATTTTAGAGTTCCTAGATATTTTTGGTTTTTTTTTTTTTTCTTTTAAAAACTATTAAAATTTGAGATAAACAAAAGTAGGCATATACTCGAGAAAACGATGGTTTTGATACAACTAGAATGGAGAACGAAATAGCTATAAAAAGCAAAAAATTTCTCATAATTAAAATTTGATGTTTGGGAATAGAAAAAAAAAAAAAAAAAGTAGGTCTCAATTAAGATGGGAAGGAAATGATCCAAATGATTTTACAAGATTAATTAAAATTTTATAGAGCAGTGAACATTTAATTTACAGCTAATCCCCTCCTCTATTGTGGAAGGACCACCATTACATTTTGGAATCTAAATCTGAAAATAGAGGGGGAGAACACTTCATAACAAATTTTCCCATTTGCCAGAATTTCTAAATTTTGTTTTTGTTATGCTGACTCATGGGGATGGCTTTATGACCAAAAAATTACGAAACTAATAAGAGAATAGGTCATCAAATTCAAATTGAAAATGTTGATCACTCAGATTTTCTAAAATCTCAATAAGTAAAATTTTCAATATTTTCTTTTTTTGATGACTGTTCACACAGAACCTCTTCCCCTCTCTCGGCTGACGATGACGTCATCAAAATTAGTCATCGACCGATTTGGGCTTTGATCAACCAGCATATAAACTACAAGGATAAATATTATAGATATATAAAATAAAAAGGCTTTTTGTTTCCCCTTCTTAGAGCGAGCCCTCGATTTTAAATTTCATTATGCTTAATTCACAGATCAAATGAAAAAAAAAAAATATATCTGCCCTTTTTGAGTAGCGATTATATTCTTGCTTCATTCTCTTCCCCGAATTGAGTGATCAATCTTATTTAAAAGTGTGGTTGGTTAGTGAACAAATATATAATGATATACTTATTTGGCAATAGCAATTCTCTTGGGTTTAGTCAATATACGCATTGAGTTCAATTAGAACACATGACTTCATTGATTTTGACTCATTAAGATCAATATATCAACTCTTGAGATGACTTCATGCATTTATGCAGGGGAGTATTCAAGGAGAGTCAGGCCTCCCCTCAAATCAAAGAAGAATGCAGGAAAATATTGTCTCAAAAAGAAAGGAAAAACGTAGAACTCCCCCCCCCCCTCCACCTGACTATTGAAATTTCTTATTGAAAAGGAATAAAAAAACTTTTCATGTCACGAAAATATATATATATTTTTTTTTATTATGAAAACAAACTAAAAATGAGATCGTTAACGATTTATATAAAAAAAAAGTGTTTGGAGGGTGGGGCCCTTTCTTTTTCTCCGCAATGCGATTTTAGAAATCCCTTAACCTTGAACTCGAAGGGCGTATTCTTTCACCCTCCCGGTTTACTTCATATATTATTTGAATAAATTTTGATTTAGAAATTTTTATCTTTATCAATCAAAAAATAAAAATAAAAATACGAATAGTCCTGTTATTACTCTTTTTTTTTTTTTTTTTTTTTTTTTTTTATCATCCAAATAATGAGTGGGAAAAAAAATATTCATGCCAAGGATTTTATTCTTTTTCTTAATGACGTGGACTTGAGCTCGTGACAAATGTATAATTGAAGTCAATAAAGATTTGATCACCAATTTAATTTAATCTTTATAAAATATTGCGGTAAAATTATGTGATATATGAGAAAGTTGCGCGACTTATTTAATTCATACCATTTGATTTTTAAATGAAAATAAAACGGAAAAAGATTTTTTCTATTTCCTGTTGCTATTCATTTGTTAAAATTTGTAAAATAAAATATTATTTTAAGTGAGAGGCTAGGGAAATAATAGAACATGTCTATCTAGCGTTTACCAATCAATAAATGAATGGAATCTTCTCCTCCTATCAATAAATGTCAATGGATTCAGAAAAGAAGGGATATGATTAAAAGCATGACGCATAGGAGAAACGTATATTTCCGTTGAAATTTTAATATTGATTTTTTTATTTTGAGATTACCATACGATTCTTATTCTTTAGAAGAAGAAATAAATATTATCATCGAAGTTGGAAAAAATTTTATTTAAATTTTAATTGGACGGTCCAAGTAGTATCTTGATAAATAAATAAATTTGAATAATAATAATAATTCTAATTTATTGAACTTTTTTTTTTTTAAATAAACTTTTCATTAAATATTTCAATGTGAACTTGAACTGAGTGGTTGACAACGACGAGTATCAAAATAATGCTGATTGCTGCATTCTCTTTGTCTGCGTGTCTCTACAAGATCGAGTGATGTCAATTTAATATAAATACAAAAAGTAAAATTTAATTATTTCCAAGTGTTTAATGCGAGTGTGAAATATTCTGACTTGGAGGATGACAATGATCTCAAAGTAAAAATAAAATTTCTCATTCATTTCTTAAAATTAAAATTCTCCTCTTAATTTTATTTTTATTTTTTATTCATCTTAAATTTTTTCTTTGGTTTATGTCAAATTAATTAAATGGTATTATTTTGGTATTTAAAATCTCTTGAAAATATTTATTATATAATATATTATTTTGGCTCTCGTAACATTTATAAGATTTATAAGAAATTCTTACAATTAAAAGGATTTTTGTCTTTTTTTTTTTTAATTAAAAAAATTAATATGATAATAAAAATAAATAGAAATTGATTAGCAAAAATCTCCAATAAGAATTAATAAGAAAAAAACGATGATGATGATTCTTTTTTAGATGATTCATTTGCTATTTGACATAAGATAACTATCTAGAAGTCAAACAAAAACAACCTCTTCAATTTTATAAATTATCATGAATGATGATAATAATCTTTGAAGGTGGAGGAAAGGGGAAAAAATTTTGCATATGGGAATAAAAGAAATGCTAGCTAAGCCGATTGCTTTATACTTCTCATGTAAATAATAGATATTGCAATTTAATCAAGTTTTGATACAGATTCTTCTAAAGACGCCTAATTTTGTTTATTTTCCTTCAATAAATATAACTCATAAATTCTTTTAAAATAATACAATATATTTGTTTACTTTTTTAAAATTATATATATATATATATATATATATATATATATTCTACATCCCTTTAATTCTATGTAATTGGGGTTTGAGTCCAATTAATGAATCTTTTATAAACTTATCTCTAGTGATGATCTTTTCTGCATTTTGAAGAAATTGATTTGAAAAATGCAGTGTTTGAGAAAGCCTTTTTATAGTTACGTCACTACACAATTTTTTATTTTTTATTTCTTGGAATCTATTATATATATTTATATCAAACTTTTTTTTTATTTGGCCCAGATGTCAGTCCTGTAACCTCTCGGCAACGGGTGGGTCATTTTAAATCAAAATCACTTACTTGTATATACGTATTTTAAGAGTGGTTTTTTTTTTTCTTTATCATTAAGTATTAAAAAATTCCAATATTTTACCCTTTTCGATTCAGAAGTTAATTCTACGTGTTTAAATTAGTAATTTTATTTCTCATTTAAATTTTATTGGGGATGAATGAACTAAAAAACAAATAGAGCTTTGTCCTCTCCGAGCAAGTTTATCGATCGTTTAATTGATTGACCAACGGATAATCAGAATAAAAAAAGAACAAAAAAAAAAAAGACAAATAATGGAGTGGCAATTTTATTTCAAGGCCGCGGATAATCGAAAGAGGCCTAAAAGGAGGCAGGAGACTGAAGGTCACGTCTTTATATTCTGATTATATTAATAGTAGTTATTTCATTTGACTTTTCTCACATAAGGGGAAGTATTCAACTCGATCCCATTTTGAACTTCAGTCAAATCTTTACGTTGTATTCAAGCTCCCCTGAGAATAAAAACTATTTGCTTTGCTTTGCTTCTATTTCCCTCCCTCTTATAGCTAGTTTTGAAATTTGGCAAGAATATTTTCTTCAATTCTGGGTCAGGGCAGGAGTTCAACACCCCCTCCCCTTCCCTTGCCCAAATCTGAAAGGAATTGTTAAAAAGACAATAAAACGATTTCACCTGAAGACAAATAATTATAACCATAAATTTGTGAAGATAAAATGGAAAGAAAAATTTTAACAAATTGAGGTCATAAATGAATGAATAAATATTAATTTGAATAAACTGGTTATACTATCAAAGAAATTCATTTTTGCATTCACGCTTGAGAAAGAGAGATAGAGAGCGTTTGTTACGTTGCCCTTCTTGTTCTGACCTGAAAAAAAATAAAACGGCTCTACATGGGGAGGGGCTGAGAGGAAATGGAGGAATACAAATACACCATTCAATGTGAGGGAGCAAAAAAAAAAAGTTGCTTCTAGAAGATTCCATCCAACGGATGGATGCCTGAGAACGAACAAATTTAATTTTAGAAGGAGTTTAACTTTTAATTTTAATCCTTTTCTTAGAAAATAATTACCTCTTTGAGCCAGTTCAGGCAAGAGTTGCAAAAATAGCATGATTTAAATTTTAACGCTCTTGAACTTTGTCTTTATTATGAAATCAGGGCATTTCTTAGGGAGCAAAAAATCCAAATTATTTGATTTACTCCTTTGACGAAGACATCTAAACAGGATAAAGGATACTAATACTACTTTTTTTTATTACTTTTATGAAAAATTTTAAAAATTAGGGTCAAAGGCACTGGCTAAAGGGGTCAGCTGCCTTGGTTATTTGACAATGGGCTAAAAATATCTTCTTGTTATTTTAATTAAATAAATGACGGCTTCTAAGATAAGAAAAGTTGGGGGAATTAATAATTACATATAAAACAAGTGTTAAAAATAATCAGGAATAGGCAGCCATATTTATTTTAATAACGCCGTTTGGGCATCTGGTTTATTAATTAATCAAAAATAATACGGAATTCTTATTATAAGGTTTGAGATTTGATGAAAAAAACCGTATAACACGGCAACACTGATTTGCCTTAACACGGTTTGAGGACGTTAACAGCAGATGAGCTTAGCTCTATATAAAAAAACCTAAAAGGTCTCTTGGCAAGTTTATGCAAAATAGAATTCAAGATGTAGCTGAAAAGAAATTCGATTGGGACCAGAGTAGTCCGAATAATCAAATACAAATTTTCAAAAATTGGGAAAACTAGCAAAGATTTAAAAAAATGGTAAAAATGTTGGACTCCTCAGCGCCTGATAATCGAGTTATCATAATTGAATTATGGAAATAAACATTTTTTAGTTACAAAATTAAAATAATAGTTTTTTTTTTTTTTAATATTTGGAATCCAATCCTGTTTTTGTTTCACACAACACGGCATTTATTTAGGACCCTACTTTTTAAGGGTTGACTGTAACTAGAAAGGGATTCCACTTCAATTCGCCAAATGAGAGAAAAATCAAATTTCTCTCCCCTTTCGAAAAAAAAGGGTAATTTAAAACTAATAAAAATTATCGTATTTTTTATGGTGAATTTAATTTTCTTAAAAAGGAAATGTTTGTCTTATTTTGACAAGTGATAAGGTTCGATTTAGCTAATCTTTTGTGTTTTCTAAAAGGAATATTTTATTAATCAGAAAAAGAAAAGACTTATATCAAGTTTTAATTAAATTAATGAGATTTTTATTTTAAAATTTCTTAGTAAAGATTAAATAAAAGAATTTATAAAATACTAAAAAAATATGATATAGTGATAAGATATTTAATTTGAGAAATGAGGAGGGGGGGGGGGGAATTATTATTTTTAATATTCTCTTATTTTCAATTTTGTGATTTTAGTAATTATCTATTTATAAAAAAATCAAATTTATGATTTAATACAAAGAGAGGGTAGCAGAGGAGTAGCAGCAGGAGAGATTTTTGTTTCGATCGATCTTCTTCCAGAAAAAAGTTCATCAGCATCACTGAATGAACAAGATATTCATTGGATTTAAATGGTAACACGTTTTGTCCTGACGAAGGTCCATCGAAACGCGTCTTTTATAAGATTTTTAAAAACTCCATGGCTGCTACGTTAACGGCCATCTCTTTTGCATTAAATTTTAACGAGTAAGAATAAGAGCTCTTATTCAAATATAAGAATTTGTTGTTTTTTTTAGTTGGAATTTTTTTTTATAGAATTATTAAAATTCCAAAAATGACTTAAAGGATAAAAAATGAGAATATCAAAAAAATAGTAATTTTTTTTTTCCTCATTTCATTTTAATTCCAAGAATGCGCTGAATCACTCCTATAATGGAACATTTTAAGTGATGAAATAAAAAAAATAAAGGTAAGAGGGATGGTCGGATTATTCATGCAAAAAGATGTCAAATTAGTGACAGATGTTAAGAAATAAATGAAGAAAAAAAAGGCGTTTTTCCGGCGTTTGTTTGGCGCGAGATGCTGACGATGACGGCGTGGGGGACGCTGAGTAGAGTTGTCCGCCCTAATCCTGGACCCCCCTCAAGGGGACAGGCGCGCCCAGATATCGACCCTGGAGCCAACCAACCAACCAACTCACATCCCTCGGGATATAAATAAGAAGAAGCCTCCAGGATGGTGTTAAAAAGAAACTTTCTAAATTTAAAACAATAAAAATCAAAAAGCTTTACCGCCTTTTTATAACGGCTTTTTTTTTTTAATGATGCGAGAACATTCGATTCGACGACATCTTGACTCAAGTCAAAGGAATAGAAATGGAAAATTTTTTCATATGATCTTAATTTTAATTTTTCATACAATTAAATAGATAGATTAGATTAAAAGGGGAAAAAAAAAAAGGTGATTGGGTGAGTAATTGGATTACATACCTTAGCACCAATCTGATTGCCGCATTGGCCAGCTTGAATGTGAACAATTTCCCTCATATTTGGTGAGAAGATTTGAGAATTCTATTTAATAGAAGAAAGAATTGAGGAATCCGATCGACTGAGAAGTGAAGCTAGTGACTCAGGGGTTTTTATATACGACAGCCGACAGTCAAACAGGCAGAGCAAATGTCTGTGATGCTAATGAGGCCAGATCGAAAGCCAGAAAGACCAAGGCAGCCCCCACTGTCAGCAAGCCGGTCACGCTTGTTCCTCTAAGCCCCGTTGGAGCGCCTCACTCGCTTCCCACGCTGATTCAAAGACACCACGCAATAATAAAAAAAAAAAAAACGTCATAACAATTTAATTATTCCATTCATTTTTTTTAGGCCTTTTTCGGTATTTAGACTCCGTCCTTATTTATTTATACCAATTGGTAGCCAATATAATATAAATAAATTTTGCCGCTCCAAACGGGAAGCGAACCGCTGACTTTTGGTTTGTGAAGCAAGATCTTTCTTTACCTCTGGGACAGGGCTTATTCCATTCATTATTAATTAATAAAAGAAATTTTATTTTTATTAATAAACACGAGCAGTTAGATGTTGGTTTCTCATAAATCCGTTAGAAAATACAAAAGATAAAATTTTACAAGATGAACTTTACAAAATCGGAGAAGGAAAATTTTAAGACGCTTTTAAATAAAACCTTTGTGAGTACTGCCAAGGCTATTCATGTGGGTGAAGAAAATTAAATATAATTAATTCTAACCTTCTGATTTTCGGTTCCTGAAACTTAAATTCTCTCTCTAACCAGCTCAACAATCAAAATCCCTAAAATTAAAAATTTATTTTTCGTTTGAGTTAGAAATAGATGATTTTTTATAATACTAATAAATACTTAGTTTCGGTAAATTTATTTTCCTAACAGTGATATATATTATATATATATATATAAAACCCAATACTCTTGAAAATGACTCCAAAAGTAGAGCCGAAACGACCAGTTAATCTCAACAATCAACGCGGACCAACCTGTGAAAACATTATTCCATATATATATATATATATATATGGATTAGTGTTGGGTTGACGTTTCGGCTTTCATCTTGAAGCCATTTTTAAGAGGGGTTGATTAGGAAGTGCTGGTGGTGATGATTTGTTTTCGGGGTCAGTCTTGCTGGTTCTCAAATTTGGTCGGTGGATGTTTCAGAGATCTAGGGCGGAATTGGTTGTGCTGTTAATGTTTTGTTTGGGTTGACTTCGAGGCCTTAATCTGTCTACTTCCCAAGTCGGAATATTTGTGTTTGCCTTTGTGTTCTAGGGGGTTGGTAGGATGATGTAGTGTAGGTTGGCTCGTTTGTTGGTTTGGGTTGACTTCGGAATCTTAATCTGCCTACTACTTAGGTGGTCGAGGATAAAATTATAATTTATTTAATATAATTTTAATAATTGATTAATGTAGACAAATCTCTAAAATTAAAGCTATTATAAAATTGTGAACCGGCTACCAAAGCTACCAAAAATCTAGTGTGACAGCACTTCACACAACTTTCTCTTAGATTAAGTGATGTGCGGTCGTCTCATCAGATTTTTTTTTATAATATTAAAGTAATATATATTTTCAATTTTAGGCGGCGGACCTGGCCGGAGAGAACAGCTACGAAGATCTATGTTAACAAACAAGGCCAACAAGGCCAAGCAGTGCTGGGCATTGGATTGGTGGGCCCGAGGAACAAGACTGTGGAACGCCGGTCAGAAGTCGTCGATATTTATTTATATCTAAATACATATTAATATTGTAAATTCTTAATACCTTAACTGCCAAAGAGTATAAAATGAAAATAAAAATCAAAAAATTTGGGGATTTTGAGAGTTGGGCTGGCTAGAAGAGTTTAAGTTACAGGAACTGAGATCACACCTCAGAAAAGTACTAATAGTACTCGTTAGCCGATTTTATTCAAAATCTTCGAGGCGCAAGTGCCTTGGGCCTAGCTTAAATAATTATAAAATTTCTCGAACAGCTTTTCATTTTTGATCACATACACGAACTGAGCATTTTGCTAGACCCATTTTTCAGGGGATCACATATATTTCCGTTGAAATCGATTTTTTTGTGATTGCAATATATATTATTTATATATATATATTAAGAAACTCGAATTAACTTTTTAGCAGGATGTCTATTCACGTGGAAAAAGCAAATTCGGTTGAACGGATTGTCCGATTAAATTTTATATTTAATCATCAGACATAAATACAGTCAAATCTCGATACTATGCCACCTGTCGGGACCGAGCAAAAGTGGCATAGTATCGAGAGTGGCATAGTATCG
>JAAAKE020004175.1:0-11195 GCA_010014785.2 Anisolabis maritima
GTCGGCTGGGTTTGAGGTGTGTGTCTCCGTACACGTAAGCACCTCGGGTAAATAAACGGGGACCCCGGTAGGTGGGCATATACGGTCCAAATGAAATAAAAAAAAAAAAAAATATATATATACTATTATATTCAATACTGACTAACTCACTCTTCTAGCCTTCATCATGATCTTGGAAATTAATATCAATTTATATTAATGAACAGACATTTTCAGTTAAATAAATATATAATTTGGCTTACAATTTCACTGTTCTGAAAAAACAGCTGCATTTTAACAACGTTAAAAAAACAGCAAGAACGATTTCCTATCATATTATTTTCTAAATGTTTGTTCATAATTATTTATTTGTTTTATGTTTTCTTTTAGTAATGTTTTTTTTTAAACTGTTTTATATTTGATAATGCTATTTTTTTAGTTTGATTAATTTTTTCTTAAATTTTTTTATTGTATTTCAAATAAGAAGGACTGAATGGTTTTAGCTACAGCTGAAAATAAAGAAAAAAAAAACAACGTTAAAAAAATATATAAGATGTCATAACAAGCATTTCAAAAAAAAAACCTCATCTAAAAATATCTGCAAAGCATGTGGATTGCGTAAACAAATTTAGTTATTTTGGAAGGTCGATAGACATAGGAATGTTACTGTGACAGTCTCCTACCAAATGAGGTATCTTAAATATTTCCTTGACTTCTTTATTCTGACTTAATGACATTTTATTTTGCTGAAATAGAGTAGACGGAATAACCCTGTGGGGATCTTCGAGTTCAGCAGAAAATGTCCAAAAACAAGCTATTAGATGTTTGAAGATGCAAGAAATAGAATATGCATTAGCCAATAACGAGTATATCGGATCTTAGAAATTGTCTTGTCTTACATTTTGTTTATATCCTGAGTATCGGTGCAGAAATTTATAGCATTTTTAATTAAATTTTTTATAAAGATTATTTCTAAACATTCTCTTTTTTTTTCAATATTTTCCAAAATCATGCGAATTTTCGATGAAGGCAGTTGATTTTGATATCCGTTTTCTTGTCCAATCAAGAAGTCCCTATGTAATATTTGTGGCAATTTCCATCGGCGTCTCATTTGCAGTTAATTTTATAAATACCAGTCAGCATCTCTTTATTTTGTGTCTTCGGTTATAGTATTAAGTGTTGTTTGTTGGCTTTAAATATAATTTTTCGTGGTGTTTTTAAGGTATTTCTTAAGCAATCAATCATATTCGTAGTGAGACTGCAGATAGAATTTTCTTTTTCTTCTGATATAGTGATATTTGGGCAGAATGTTTTTAGTTATGGATTTTATTTGGAAAAATAAGTTATGTATTTTCCGATGGAAATTTCATGGATTATTTTAAGGTTTTTTTTTTGCTGAAAAGCATTCGTCGGAAATTATCATTTAATGTGTTTAAATTTTATGAATTGAATTGGTGGTTCGAGATTAAATTTAAGTCTATGGTATCCGTACGATATTAGTCAATTTGAAATTATTTGGTTTGAAAGAAAATTGTCTTCTAATTCTATTTGTAAATTTGATGTATATATAATTCAAATAAGGAGAAAAAAGTAAAATAACAATCATATTTATATTATTTTGGCAAGTCTATGGAGTCCTTTATGTTTCTTAGTAATAATTTAGGGATAGTGTTTCTTCGATTTTGTTATCAAAATATAACGAAAATCAAATTTTAGAGATTTTATTGATTCGAAATCTTCTAAGACAAAATTTACAAAATGCCCTGATGTAGAACAACATTTATTCATTAATAAAATAAAAAATTAGAACACATCCCAACTCGTCTTCTTTGACATGACATAGCTATATACAAACATCAGAAATAAAGAAAATGGTACGAAATTAAAATCTAGAATTAAAATAATATACCAACTCAAAAACGAACAAACAATGGGTAGATCCACATCAGGTGGACCGTAACATTAATCAAAAATAAATTAATAGAAACTAATATATCAAAATATAAGTTTTTGTTTTATTTTTTACTTTAGTTGCCTGCACCCCTTACATATTAAATCCATAATAAACTTAAAGAAAGAGTGAAGCCTATACCTAGGAATAGTCAGGATGATAGAAAGAATCAAGAGAAAAGAAAGTAAATAAATTAGGATACAGCAAGCAAAAAAGCATGTCTCATTTTATATCACTAATGCGATATCATTATTTGTTTTTTTAAAATAATTCAATAATGGCTGGAGACTTTTCGATACCCCAAGTTTCATTATTTGATAATTTGTTTAATCCAGAAGCCGATAATTGTTTATAACCTCCCTGCTACTATCTTCCCTAAAACCTATAATCTCCAACCTTTCAAATCCCAACTCAACAAGCACCTTTTAAAGTCCCCACTGTTTTTTTTTTTTGACCACTGATTATTATTTGGACCATATCACAAAAAAAAATTACCAATAACAATAATATATATATGTAAAGTCTAATAGCTACAGATGCTGAAAGGACTATATAGAAATAAATAAATAATTTGTTATTAATAAAATATTTACTCACGATTATTCGAATGTTTTATAAATCAACTATTCAAGTGACAATCAGTCAGTAAAAATAATGAAAAAATTCTCAAATAAGATAGAAGAAAAATTTCCCTCCTATTGATCTTGATAAAATTCCAGTCAAAGATTCTGGTGGTGCGATTTTCGGATCAACCAAAAATTTGGATTCATTCACATGATTGTTTAACCAAAAATGGCTTACTGTTTTGACAGAAGATTCACACAAAAGGCGTTTAGGCTTTGATCTTGACCGATAACCTCTCCTCACTTGTTTTTTTATGGCTAAAATAATAGTGAAAACTAATTAGAAAAAATTTTAATATAAATTATTACAATACTAAATAAAAATTTTTTAAATTAAAAATAATTTTTAGACACTTATCAAAAAATTTTAGTACGAAATACAAACATATATCTCAGTTTGATCAACCTTTAATAAAATAATTAGTAGACCCAATTATAGAACAAGTTGATATTCTGATGTTATTTTATTTCTTGGTCAAATTAATGTGAATTTGTTTGTTAAACAATTACAATATTTATAAAAAAACAATTGACCATGTTTTTTGACAAGGGGCTTGAAAACGGAAATTATGGCCGATATTGCTTTAAGTCCATTGGCAATATATCCGTATGCCACAGTAATGTTGTTCGTATTTGACATTGGGTTGGATTGTAAAAAAATGTTTAAAATATCAATTTTTCAATCTTTTTCTAACAAAATTTTAGCCATATAATATTCGTCTCCTTATTTATTTAATAATATTAATGTTAATACTAGGATCATTGTCTGATAATAAATATTTATATTAAATTGTTTTTGAGACTTATTCATTAAATTTCAATAGGATTAATATATTGAAAAGGTTTTATTTTAATATTTTACTATGTATGTTTCTTGATTTATAAAAAATCATAAATCTTATTAATTAAAAATTTCTATAAAATTGAGCAACTCTCAAGAATGATTTCTATTTCTTTATTAATAGAGGAGTACGATAAACCATGTTTTTCTGTAACTTTCTAAAATTATGATTTTTGTTGCTAAGTTGCATCCTACGATATAATGATGGAGACTCAACAAATGAAAAAAAAGACTGATATATCTTAGACTCATATAAATATCAAAATGTAAAGATGAAAGATCTAATAAAGCTCTTTATGCCAGAAAAATTTTTTTTTGCTTCTTACTTTTTTTTGGAATAAATTTCAATCCTCAATTCAAAAGAATCTTTTGAAACATTTTAAAACAATTTCTATAATATCAAATAATGGGTATATAATATAATCATTGAAATTTGTCATAAATGGCAAATGAAATAAACTAGCTATTTCGAATCAGTTAAGTTGGGGCTATAAAAACTAAAAACATCATTTTTAATTAATAATGAAATATCTAATATCAAAAACAGAATAGAATACAGGACTTTGATAAAATTTGAATTCTCATGAATGTTCAGAGATAATAATCCTTTTCGTTCATATATTCCATAAATCTATGAATAATTATTTGAGAAAATTTTGTTTGAATCATATTTTTCCCAATTAATTGAACTTCATTTGGCACTCATTATCATTAGAATTAATTTTAAGATGTTAAAAAAATATATCCACAACTTGGTTTAATTTAACTGTCAAAGGTTTTTTGATGACAATTCTAAAAATAAATATTTTTAAATCTAACTCCAACCTTTAGGCTTCTTTGATCCTAATTTGAAGAAAAAAAAATATCCTGTCGTGCCGCCCATAAAATATACTACTGAATTTACTGAATAGGGGTTTATTTTGAAAAAGGTGGTAGTTTTCAAAGCAATGTACCAAGACTATAAGTCAATATATCGTTTAAGATGATGCGAAATGATTGTTTATACTCATTTTAAAGTAAGATTTTAAATAATAAAAAAAAAAAAACAATTTTTTTTTGTCTTTTTGACATTTGAGGCCATATAGACATTAAACGATATATAATATATTATATATATTTACGATACTTGTAATCCAGGCATATTTATTTATATTAAATGGTATCCAATTTAAATAAATTTTCTCTCGGACTGCCTGGGATCCACACACATACCTTTTGGTTTTTAAGGTTATCAATAGTGACAATATCAATATCTTTAAGCTCTCGGCCACATGGCCCTCCCCATGGGTTGGAAATAGATTTATTAGAACAAATAATCAAATACAAAGCAAGAGAGACTCAAACAGAGAGTCTACATTATTAACATATAATCAAAAGGATATAGCGTGTGATATATATTTATGTGTCTGAGTGTGGGTGTTGTGCATATGTATATATCAAAATTTTTCCCATGTGCTCACAATGAATTAAACGAATCGAGACTTTACTATATCCAAAGACTCTTTTATTTCATAATCAATTTAAAATATTTACTCACGTTTGTTGAAATGTTTTTTAATAGAACATTCAGGTGTCAAAGAGACAATGCTCAAAGAGGAAAACTACCTCAGAGCAGTGTAATAAATAAATAAAAAATAAAATATAGAATTTATATATATATATATATATATTTATATTATTTGTTAAACAAAAAAAGTTAGTAAACGATGATATCCACCACAAAAATGGCTTATCATTATGTGATTATTTAAAGCATATTTCCTCTAAATGTAAGATATTTTTTTTTATTTATTCTGTACCATGGATGGTAGAGTAATGATGTCTATTTATCTACAGTGGAGTGTAGTAAGTATCAGCATTGAATTTTTCATCAGGTTTGTAGAATTTTATAGGCATCTTCTTCCATCGGAAGTTACAAAGTCATAAATTGAGCTGGATGTTTTGTTCTGAATGTCACTTAACATCAGCTTTCGATTCTGCGATAAATCTGACATTTCTGCGGTTCAGAAGAGCATCGATAGTGAAGATCTTCTTCTTATTTGAGAAGTTCATCACAATGGAGGACTTTTTCTTAAGATATATAATAACTTTCTTGCACTTTTCCAATCTCCTTTCCTTCATGGCTGTTGTTAGCAAGTGTTTTGGTGTTCTTGTGCAAGATTTAACCTTATATCATATTTTACTGCATTTCTGATGGTCTTGTTGTATGCCTCAAGTTCAATTGCCATTTTTTCATGGATTTGGTTGGATCCTTTAGGATTTTGGATCTGAGAGCTTTGTTAAAACCTTTGGTACGTTTTTTGTTGATTCCTCCACTTTCAGACTTTCTCTTAATAGTTTCACTCATAGTCATTCTCTTCTTTACATTATAAACAGTCTTTAGGGACACTCCAATTATTCTTGAAATCTCCTTTGGAGAAACAAGTGCATTCAGCAAATCACACACTCTTTGCTTTCCTGATTACTCATATGGGCAAAGGTTTCTGAAAAATTATGGACAATTGATTATGATTGAAGTATGTTTATGACATAAAAAAAATTGGTGTACTACTTGATGAGAAAAAACAACTAAACTTTCAGTGTAAATTTTTCTTCCCCACCCTGTATGAACTATCCTTTGTGCCATTTATTATTATTTATTTTTAATAAAACAATAATGATACGAGACTTTACTATATCCCAAGACTCTTTTTATTTCATAATCAATTTCAAATATTTACTCACGTTTGTTTGAAATGTTTTTTAATTGCAGATTCAAATGTCAAAGAGACATTAGTAAAGTGAATCAAATTCTCAAAAAAGATAGAAGAAAAGTCTCTATCCAGTTGATCTCTGATAAATTTCGAGTCAAAGATTATAAATATAAATTAAATAGCTGTCATTTCTTCAGATTTAAATTTAAAAAAAAAAAAACATCCCCAATAAGATTGTTTTTCCCAGAAAGTATATTTTTTTAAATGTCAGTTTAGTTTAGTAAAAAAAATAAAATAACTAAAAATTAAATTAAATATTAATATGGCCAATATTAAATATATCTTGATTTTATTTTATTAAATTTTTACTGTTAAAGAGTGAAATAAAATTATTCTTTAATGAAATATAATTGTTCTTATTTTATTACATTCAATTGGCAATCCTTCTCTTGAAAAAATCGCGCGAATTTTCAATTCAAATTGCTATTTTCATTTGT
Organism: Anisolabis maritima; assembly: GCA_010014785.2. NCBI lineage: Eukaryota > Metazoa > Arthropoda > Insecta > Dermaptera > Anisolabididae > Anisolabis > Anisolabis maritima. Next base: position 6,585 of record JAAAKE020004175.1, read on the forward strand.
GTTAAATTCTAAACTTGGTCTTATTATTAACATACAGTAAGCAAATAAATAATTTATTAAGTGCGTTCCAATCAAATTTATGTTTAAGCGTTCTATAATATCCTAATTGGACGTTTGAGTAGCTAAGCTTTAAAATCCAAAAATTTCAATTTATTTATTGCTATTTTGGCTATATAAATAACCTTATTAAAGATTTCAATTAAAAAAAAAAATTTGCCAGATTCGAATTTGGGCCTGTCAAAATATAATTTATAATCGGACTCTTTTAAAAGGTTGGCTTTTTTTTAAAGTGGAATAATTATATATTAATATATACAATTTTTTTTTTGACTTTATCTAGATAAGCGAGCTCTTGTCTCTTAGATTGTCTTCAAAGTTTTTTTGGTTATAAATATTTACAATACCAAAGGTTATTTAAAATTTTTGTTTGATTTTTATATTTAAATTTTTTCTTATTGTCCTTCAGTTAGAAAAGACTAACGAAAACCTATATCTAATCGATTTTAGTCATGAAACTAAACCTAATCCTAAATCTTAAAAATTAAAACAAATCTATTGTGTCCTTTCATTTATGTATATGTACATTTTTTACGTTATTTTCACTTGTGAGGTTTATCTAAGAATACCATCTTTCTTTTAACTCTTTATCTGAGTTAAATAAAAGACAACAATAATATACAATAGTTTGGCTTCCCAAAGTATAATAGTTTGATGACCTGTTACTCTTCGATCCAAAAGTAATCCTTCTTATTTACATCAATGGAATTGTCATCCATGATCCAAGCCTTTGGGTGTGGTTCCTATTTAATCTTTTTATCTGCTAATAGAGTACCCATTATACTCCAATAACATTCTGAAGTTATTCCCCAGTTTAGAGATCGTACCCCCTTTCTACACCTTCTAAAATATCCAAATCCAGATATTCTCATAAAACTCAAACTATTCATGCAAAGTGCTAAAATAGTTTTATGAGAAAAAGAAAAAAAGGAATTTTTCCTTTTTCTTGTTTTTTATAGTTTCTCACATATGTGGCTAAATTTTTATATAGTTTCGATGTGTATTTATTTATTATCTATATTTATGAGATTGTTTATATTATTTATATTTAATTTTATATCATTATATTATTAGTATTATTATTTTAATTATATAATTTTCATTAGACAGTATAAAATGATGTATCATGGGATGATGGCCAGTTGTGTGTCAAAAAAAAAATTTTTCATTTTCATTTTTCATGGTATGAGGGAAAGAGAAACTTTATCTCACCACCGAAAAAAACCGAAAGAGGCTGGTTTTATTCCCCTCGAGCATTTCCTGTTTAAATATCCAGCTTACACTAAACTACCGATATATAATTGGTATATATACTTTCATATTCTTGGATGCTGCAAAAACCTAAAAATATAAATGCTTCTGGAGTGATGTATCCAGAATCTAATGTTTTCTCGAAGTATAATTTGTTAATAAACTATTTTTAGTTATAAGAGATGTGATGTCTGATTAATTTGATTATTAAGTAATCATACATTTTTTTTATTACTGATATAAATGGAATATCCAGACTCCGCCGAACGATATTGTCCCAGACATGACCGTTCGACGGTTCTCAATTTCGCCATTACAATCGCGCTTTGCTACATCCGGATGTAATTACCAGTCTTATCATCAAGTAGGAATAGAAAAGCTTTATTTTTAAAAAGCCCGACCAAAATGTATTGGTGACATCAATGGATTAATTATATGATTAAATAAAACTAGCTCATTCACACTTTTAATATCCTAAAGATATGCCTTTAGATGGTATATGTTTAATTTCATTTGGCATTTTACAATTCGCGACACTCCTTGTTAAATTTTTTTTTTTTTTTGAAACCAAAATGATCAGAGGTCACAGGCAACCAGGATGAGCAAGAATAAGAGAGTGTGGAAGATCAACGAGGAAAATACTGGAGATGGTATTTTTTAGGAAAATAGTTAATAAGAAATTTAAAAAAAATTTTGGATCGTAATCCATTTTATTTAAAATAATTTCAACAGATATGAAGCCGACTTCACCTGAGTTGATTCAATATAAGCGGTATTTGTCATGTCAAAGTGGGATGTGATGTGATGTTGTGTTCGTGATAGTTTTGAAGGTATTTTGAAAGACAAGTTACTGCTATAGATTCTCTTGGAGCTTTTACACCACAGTAACACGTATATTGTAATTATTTCGTAAAATAAACTTTTTCAGAATTATAATTGTTGTTTTCCGAGAGTTCCAAACTGTACTAAATATTATTTCGTTTAATTTATGACAGCAGAAAATTATTCTTATGGCAGTAAAGATTGTTAAGTTTTCCACAGGGATTTTTAAAATTCTAATATTCCTCCAACTAGAAAGAAATTTAGGGATATCAGAATCAGGTGTGATATCATGCCAGTAAGATATTTTAAAAGTTTCAATTTTTTTCAAGCCTTTAAGCAATTTGGCCAAATTCTCAGTAGTTGAGTATAATATTAAGTGTTTTAGTTTGTCATGAGAAACATATTCATTTTCTATTATTGGCTCTTTATGTCGATAGATTAGACTCTTTAAATTTTGACATCGTTGGAGCAACAAAGTTAGATTAATTTTAGGCACAAAAATATCAAGAGAGTTAAGTTGATGTCTCATTATTGAAAAGGTTTCCATAATTTCATCGGTGTGTTCCATGGTTGTGATAGTAATGTTGTTTAAATATTTAAATTTTGGTAAATCTTCAATAATGTATTTTGGAAGAAATTGTATTATAACAGTTGTGATATTGGGATACATACGACGAAATAAAGAAATATTATGAAAATCATCTCTTTTGTCTAAGGTAACCACTTTTAAATTCTTGGGCATATTCAGCTGTAATATTTGGATTACTTTAGTTATTACAGGCGCGTTTATACGCTCAATGTTTGGAAATCGTGTGAACATCAATGCTGTGATCATGGAGTCATAACCCGGGTAAACAAAAGGATATACAAGGTTTAATTCTCGGAGATTTTCATGTTTAGGCCATTTTTTTATCATATTCTTCGTCATTTTAATAGTACAACCATCAATTTCTAGCTTTTCTAGATGTGGACAGTTATTTAATATGGCTTCTATAAAGCCATTCTGGTATTCATTTAATTGTAAAATAAGTGTTATTAAATTGGTCATAGTTGGAATTAGATGTTGGCAAAGAGAAAATTCGCAAGACATTTCAAAGTGAGTAAAATTAACTTGATAATAATTGAACATGTTAAATATTATCCGCTGAATTTTAGCATAATTTTCGAAATCATTAAATCTAACTGCATCTTTATCTCCTAAGATTGAAAAGGGGAATTTATAGTAATTATAAAATTTAAATACTTTTGTTTGATTAGATAGGAGTAATACAATAGCCCTAGTCTGCAAATATCTTGCATTCACTTTTGAATTACAGGTACGTATCAACTCGTTCATAAAATTATCAATGAGGAATTGTGGAAGTCTTGTTTGAATATAGTTTCTGAATTCGATGAAATCGGACTTATAATCATTAGAACTAATGAATTTGAAGATCCTGTCATGAAAGTGTTGGAACATGAATTTGATAAAACAAGGTGGCGAGGGCATTATGATGACGACACCTAAAAAAAAAAAAAAAATATATTTTTAAATCTAAGAGGAATATTGTAAAAACAAAAGGGGACGTTTGTGAAAGAGAGAATCATAGCTTATTGTAATAAATATGTAAATAAACTTGGAGAAAGAGTTAGTTACATTTTGTGTATTAGAAACAGAAGCTTCGACCACTCATTCTACAAGTATATTTTAAAAAATTTGGTGTGCACATCACACTTCTTCCCTTACTAGCTTAGACAATTGAAAGTAATGTGTGTATATGTGTGTGTGCGCGATGTGACACCAGATTTTTATTTATCTTTATGATACGAGAGATAACACCAATTTATCAATTCCAAATTTGAAATAAATAATAATAAGTTCAAACATTTTGTTACATTATTTCATACAAAAGAGTTGAGTTATAAATATAAAAGTGAGAAAAACGTGCTTTTTCTGTGCTCCTAGGGAAGTTGTGTTTTTGGCTAGAATATATCATATCTAATAAGAAAATATACCAAAAAATGGGTGAAAGTGATTTAAGACAAGAGTGAATTCAGTGAATAAAAGAAGAGGTAATTAAATAAAAAAATCTAATAGGATTATCATTTCTAAGGATGAATTTTAATTGTGAATATTAAAGTGGCCATTAAAAAAAAAAAAAGCTCTTGCCAAATTGGAAGATTTATCAGGATTTAACTCATCAGCTGACCAAAAAAGATTGCACACTGTTAAATATAAATATCTAATACCATAGTAATAAAAACATTTAACAAATAAAAAATATAGCACAATAGGTCATCGTAAAGATGAACAAAATAAAAAAAAAAAAAAAAAAAACTCATCAAATCGAGCAGTTTTTGAAAGGAAAAGACTACAAAGAACTCAAAAAAAAAAAAAAAAAAAAAAAACCAAACACAAAAAAATAAAACAAAAAAAAACCGTAACAATGCAATGAAAACATTAATACAAAAATCCAAACAACGAAAGAATAAAGAATATCG
>JAAAKE020004186.1:0-11194 GCA_010014785.2 Anisolabis maritima
AATTTGTCGATGATTTAGTCAGCCAGGAATTGATTGCGTCTGTCACTCGCGTAGCTGTTGATGTTTACGAGATTAAAATGGGGTCTAAACAATTTTTGGGCAGATAACTACTAATACATTTAAAGATCATCATAAAAGTTAATTGATATATGAATTTTAATTAAAATCGTTAGAGCGGATATTGAGAAAATTAAAAAAAAACTAAAAAAGTACATCAGTAAAATGAAAAAAGAGTTACCATAGTGCAAAAGGATGACAATTTTGGATAATAATCAGCATAAAAAGTAAATATATATATATATGGTGTAGTGACGCGTTAGTTGGTTTGGGTCGACCTCGGGTTCTCAATCTGCCTACTCCCCGGGTAGTCGAGGTGTTACCTGGTCGCTCGCTTGAGAGCAAGCTCTCAACCGTCAATACACCATCCAACCACCCACCTCCTACAACACAAAGGCAAACACAAGCCTATATGTGGATATATCCACAAACATTCCGAATCGAGGAGTAGGCAGATTGAGGCCTCGAAGTCAACCCAAACACAACACTAACAGCACAACACCCAACTAATCCCATCCTAGGTCTCAGAGGGAAATCCAAACCTCTGAGACATCCACCGACCAAATTTGGGAACCAGCAAGGCTACGATCCCGAAAACAAACCACCAGCATTATCACTTCCTAACCCACCACTCTTGAAAATGGCTCCAAAAGGAGAGCCAAGTCAAGTTAATCTCAACAATCAACGCAGACCAACTCGTGAAAACACTATTCCATATATATATATATATATTTACATATAAAAAGCAATATTAATCAATCTTTTTTTCTTTCTCTTATTTATATATGTAATATTACTAGTACTCTTTGGCCGATTGTAGCCAAAAACTTCCTGTCGCATGTGACGTCGGTACCAAGCTTAAATATTGATATTTATCAAATTTGAGCTTCGAACTTTCTTTCGTTTTTAAGATATTTTGCAGACAGACAGACCACTTCTTTTTAAAACTCAGGGACCGCAAAACGTGTATTCCCGTTGAAATCCTGACATCAAATTTTTTGCTATAGCAATACTTTCAATATACTTTATATTAGAAATATAGTTATAAGAAAGTAAAGAGATTGAGAAAGATTGCTTTTTATTCGTAATTAAAATATATTAATATTTACTTATTAAGCTGATTATTATCCAGACTTTTCATCTTGGTATCTTGTCCTCTATGGTAACCATTTTATCAGTTCGAAGTTTCAAAATATCAATAACATTAAATTCCTTTCTTTCAACTAGGATTCATTTAAATTTATTTCTTAAATAAATGAAAGCCTACTTAGCCTTAAATTTCAACTCTCTCTCTCTCTCTTTCTTGCTTCAACTAGAATTATTTCCTTCTATTCAATTTCTCTCTTTGTATAGAGTTCTCTCTCTATTTATGGCAAGGTATTCAAATGGAATAAACAAGCAAATTGATGACTTACTTTATTTCCATGGGATTATACAATAAATAATTGACAGAGAAGAATTTAATTAATTACAAAAAATTTTTTTAATTAAAAAACCACAGTTTTAATATAGTGACTCGTATAAATGGATGAAAAGACCCGAGTGGAAATAAATAGAGAATTAAAAATAATCTGACCGGTCTGGGAATTTAAAAATTCTCATCCCACATGAAGGCCAAAAGATATCAATCCATCAATATCATTCCACCAATCACCCAACCCTCCCCTGGTCTATAAGAAGGGAAGACAATGCCTCTGACTATTCCCTTGATTCTATGGAATTCCGAGAGCGGAATAGAGATAAATATAAGCATACAGGAAAAAGAGTTATAAATACGAAATATGATACAATAAACATTTTTTAATTTTATTTCCATTCCTAAAATAAATAATAACCGTCCCATAGGCACTTAGACCATCACAAATTGGACCTTTTGCTACTCGGGGTAAGATTATATCTCACTTTCCTAGCCCAGGAGAAGACTTTTGACAAAGCTGAATAGTTTCTTTTGCGGCAAGTCGTACTCGACTGTTATGTTTTAACTTCAGATTCGTAATCCAAAGTTAATTCAATTAGCCACTCGTTTTTTTTTCCTTTATTTTCGACTTTAAGCCAAAGCCCATCCGCCAGCCACTCGTCTTCTGAACACATGTATAAATTTAGCTTTGTAAGAGAAACAACAGAGCCACTTGGTGAATGAGGAACTATTTCCACTATGCGGTTCATGTTGAGTTCTAGTAATTTTAGTTTGTGAACATGATGAAGATTGTCGAAACGTTGTGAATTGTAATAAAAAGCACGATAATAAACCCAAAACTTAATTTATTTTATTTATTATTTTTAGGAATAAAAATAAAATAAAAAAATGTTAATATTTGTTCGTGAATGTTTGAATCATACTATTAAATAAAGAAATTTCCTAGAGTGGTGAGAGGTGGGCGGCTACGACCAAGGAGTGGATGTGTGATGTATGCCTCCATGCACATAATAAAAAAAAGGGAGATAAGATTATGTTTGTATGATCAAGAGTTTTTTTCTCAATCGATCAATTTTGTCTTTTTTTTTAATAAAGAAAAAATTTTATTTCAAGTGAGTGATTTTGTTTAATAGATATACCGCCCTATTTATATACAAATTTACATTGTGATTGTGATCAATGGTAATCCTGATCCGCTTGGCGACCCCTATCTTATTACGACGTGAAATTAATCAGTCAGTGTAAGCAGCCCTCATACGTGGAGCCCGAGTTAGGCCTCAAACCCTCGGGTGCAGGCAACTTAATGCGATTTGTTCCCTCTTTTCATAAGTAACGAACGAAACCCTCGTCTCTCTCTCTCTCTCTCTCATCTTAAAAGAGAGAGAGAGAGAGAAAGACACTTTGGCACCACTTTAATATCTCTATATAGATTAGAAATTGCGCTCATGTCGGCATTTTGAGTCAAACTTCTCTTCCAAAGACATTGCAACTTTAGAAGCGATGGGGAGAAGGTGGCATTCTGGTCTAGAAGTTGTTTGCCTGCCAATTTCAGACGAATTTAACTCTTGAGGCAAAATCCAATAAGATTTTAGTATTATTATTATTACTTTAACTTGGCGAAGAATATACAGGGTGCCTTTGCGATTTATTTCTCTTATTTTCGCTATTTATTTACTTATATAAAATTTTGACAAATATAATAGATATTTACAAAATATTTTTACCTGCTTTGAAATAAGAAGATATGATTGGTTTAATTACTGTATATATCAAAATAAATTAAACAAATGCTATCTTCAATTTCGGCTTAAAATAGAACTAGAAAAAATCGAAAAATAATAAATTTAATAATAAGTAAACCATGCAATTTAATAATTTAAGTTTCCATATACGTCTAATCATATTTTTCTAAAGTCTTTTTCGGCATCTGAATACATTTAGACTCCGTCCTTATTTATTTATACCAATTGTTAGCCAATATAATATAAATAAATTTTTGTGGCTCAGGACGGGAAGAGAACCACTGACCTATGAGAAGCAAGCCCTTTAACTCAACACAAAAGGGATAGGGCCATCATCTAATTATTTATTAATACTTAAAAAAAAAAAAAAAGTTTGTCTACTTTATTTTGAGACATATAGCATGGAGGGTTCCAAACCTAGGGTGCAAAAAAAATATTCTTTGAAATTCGTGGGAAATTGTTTGTAATTAATAATGATTAAAATAAGACAATGAATTGCTAATTTTTTTTGGCAATGATTTATTTAGGTGAATTTTATTCCCAATATTATTGTATATTCACCCGTATCTTTAAATTTGCCAACCATTTGTAGATTAGGTAGATAAGGATAATATATTTGCAAAAAAAAAACTAGAAATTGTACTAATCTTACCAAAATGTTTTTTGGAATCCCCTAAGTTTAAGTTGTTTTTGAAATGATCTCTCTCTGCCTTGGTAATTTTCTCCGTCCACAATAACTCAAAAAATATTCGATGGTACTATAATTTTGTACACAAAAATAGACCTAAGTGCCAAGAAATGAACGACTTTTAGTAAACATTGGACCTCCATTGGAGACGCTAACATATAGTTTTTGTTATATATATATATATATATTCTGAAACTAGACTAGTGACAAAACTAAAGGTAAAACTAAGGGAGACGTATTTTTTCATTTCACAACGAAATGCGAGTCGCCATCTTTCATCTTATCTCTGATGTTTTTAGATGAGATTTCACTTCTTTAATGACTAATCGTATATTTTAATTAATTATTCCTTCTAGATAGAATATCTACATATAATAGAGGAGATTCCATCCAGGAACTTATTTCCAATCAAAATGATCTTTATTAGATAAATTGTAGAGCAATAGATTCCATATTACAAGAATACTTAGTTAATATTCGGCTGAGGAAGATGGCCAAAATTGGATTAAAAATTGCCTGTTTTTAAGAAAATTTTTTTTTTCATCTTACCGATTTCGAGTCAAAAAATGTCCTCATTGATTTAGAGAAAAAATTTTTTATTCTTAAGAAATTTTTTTTTGGGCTGCCCAGCCTCAGGTCCTTTCTTTGCATTTACCATGACTAGGAAAATGCCTTATTATCTGGATGTGTATTTAACCGATTTTAAGTAATTATTAATATATAAGACTTCAGTAGAGAATTAAATGCTCTATAATTTTCATTCTACGTATGAATATTTACTTTTAAATTGATTTCAAATAAGATATCAAAGTTACAAAATTAATAAGACGGGGAAAAATATATTTTTCCTAAAAATTGGTATTATTTGACTCTTGATTTTGAACCTTTTCCTCAACCAAAATTTAGCAACTAGGTACTCATTCGACATAGATTTTAATGTTCTACAACTTATCTATTAGAGAACATTTTGTTGTTAGTTACGAAAAACTAAAAAACATCCGGAAATATTCGGTTTTTACATATTAGACTTCAACTAAAATGATGAAACAATTTACAGCTTCCCTATAAATATTTCCAATGGACCTAATTTTCTTGAACTTTGTATTAAAAAAAACTTTAAATGTAATTTATAAAAGGTAAGAATTTACCTTTACTATTAGACTATCCCTTCCCCCCCCTCAAAAATCCTGTGGATCCCCCCTTGATTTGAATTTGATTATTCGTGATATACATATTTGGAGAGGATTCTCCTGAGAGCCTAGGACTTATAGATTAAAAACTCTTTCAGAAAATTTTTTTTAGTTAGCTCAGATATTTTAAAATAATTACTCTCTACTCTTTTTTTTTTTTTTTTTATTGAACAAAGTAAGTGTAAGTAATAACTTGTAGGAAAGTTTAATGTCAACATCCGTTGATTGTTCTTTGCCTGCAAAAGGGCAAAAGGGAGTTCATTTGTTTGACTTGCAATGATTGGAGCCCTTTTCTATCTACCCTTCCTTCTTTCTCTTTGTCACAACCATTATCCATCCTCTCTCTGCTAAGCATAATATCAATTAAAATATTTTTTATATGTTTAAATACTTTTAAATCAAAATCTTTAAATGAACTTGGTTTTATAAAAAAGTGTAATGTATTTAAAATTTTAAAATGATAGAAAAATTAAAGAAATTAGGCAAAAATGAATTTCATCATAATTTATATTTTTCCTTTAATAGGATGTCAAAAAGGAGCTTAGTAACTAGGACATTTTTTTAGGGAAAATCGACAAAATTGCCAACAATATTTGGATGTTTTTTTTAAACAGGGGCTTTCGAGAGTTATCATTTGTTGGTATGGAAGCTCTTATTCCTGACTGCAACCCTATTCCTACATTATATATGATATCTTCCACAGCTATTTCTTGCCACATATTTTAAATAGACCCAATTTTTCCTCTTTGTCCTAAATTTGCCAAAAATGCCTACAAAATTTTACCAGTTCTTTCAACCTTAACTTTTTTTTTAAGGGAAAAATACATAGACCTTATTTATCAAAAAAACTTTAACTGTCACTTCATGACAAGCTGGATGGAGCAGTGCTATATATCCTGATAGTTTTTTCTTTTAAAAAGTGATTTATTTAACAAAAATTATCTCGAGTAAGTCTCTCGGGTGCCAATCACTGATCAAGATATAATTCAGAGGGAGAAAGAAGTCTCTTCGATCCTCAATTTTTATTTTCTTCATCAACGTTTTGAGGACTGAATTGACGAAATTAAATAAATATTGAGGAGCGAAGAGACTTCTTTTTTCTTCCTCTGAATCAGTAATTGACACAGAGGCTTTTTAAAAGTTTTTTTAAAGCATTTGAGGCCATTTAGATTCCTTCCATATTTATATAAATAAGTATTCAATAAAATATAAATAAATTTTTCTCGCTTACGCGAAGCCAACCACGGACCTTTGGTACGTGAAACGAGTCCTCTACCTACCTCTGCAGCAAGTGACAAGGAGAGGCTTGATAGAAATAATTTTTGTCAAAAAGTTGGGGAATAAATCACATTTGACAAAATCAAGTAAGCTCGTTTATTTTATCATTCTCTTAAAATATCGGCCTTAATTATTTTTAATGTTATTTTCCTCTTAGAAAAAATGACAAACGTTTATATAATCAAATCACCTATGTAGAATAAAAAAAATGAATCGATTACAAATGGAATTATAGAATTGAGATCAAAGTCATACGTTGTTCACAATGAAAATTTTATTTTCCTCTTTCTCCCTTTTATTTATCATTTTTCAATATATTTCTAAAGGATACAATAAGTATTAGCAATATTTTACTTTTTATTTTCAATTTCAAAAGATAGATGACAGACAGACATATAACCTCAGATATAATATTAATAAAATCCAATGCTTTGTCGCCAGTGGCGTTTTTTTTATTATCACACCTTTGATAAGAGATTCTATTGTGTGCTCTTTATATTGATACAGGGGAGCGAAGGTGCGATGATGCGATGGCCTCCTGCTGTTTTTAGGCTATTTTGTGGTTGACAATAGCGAGAAAAAAGAGAGCAGAGAGGATCAGGCCGAGGGTTTGAAAATCAATTATCAAAACAGCATCAGGAGGAGAGGGAGAATAGAACAGAACTCTCTCTAGCTTCACTTCATCTTTTATTTTAATAGGAAAAAAGGATTTTTTTATGATTCATGTAATCTGATGACCATATAATATTACATATTCCCATTTATGAATGGAAAAAATGGCGAAAATAATCAATAAATATTTTCTCAAAAATAATCATTAAAATAGTGTTTCTTGTAGGAAATTTAAAATTTTTTTCACCAATATTCTTTATTTTTATTTTGTCTTGACTTTGGACCAGTCTCTCTTATATAAAGCAGTTTATCTTATGTAAATTGTTATTGCTTATAATAATCTTCAAGAATTTTCAGAGGTAATAATCCCATAGTTTCAGAAGTGCCGAATATACGTGTCACATTCTTCATTTTCAGTTTTCTTGATCAGTGAAATGTACCTCCTTTGAACAAAACTTATAAAACACAAAAAGAAGGTAGGGCAATATACAACACAAGATGAACTGGTTTATAACATTAACGAATTTAGGAGGGAATGAGGGGGGCCCAAAGTCAAAACCAAATAAAAATAAGGAAATAAAAAAGTTAGAATACAATTTCAGATAAGATACTCATACAAAAAAAACGTATGTAAAATTTTTAAGATAATATTTAACAATAATTTTTCCGATATTATATGAATAAAAATTTCATTTGATCATAAGATTATATGAATCATAAAAGAAAACCTAAAAGATCTAGACATCGATTTGTTTGCTGTCGCAAGACTAGACATACTACATATAACATATATAGGTAAGAGGAATTATTAATAAGAGTCGGCAAACTGGATAAATTACTCTAAATGGGTTAATGAAATTTTTTTGAGTAATGAAGAGTAAATAAACATAAATAAAATTAATTAAGTTTTCAATTAAATTATTTTGTTTCATAATTTTGTGAATTCTCATGCAGTGTATTGTGAGGTTTATTTTATATATTCATTTTATTGTATTTAATTTTTTATACTTTTTATATAGGCCTATATAATTGTATTCCGAAAAAATTTTAATTTAAATGGTTTTGATATTTTTTTCTCCTTTCAAATCGAGAGTAACTAAACTAACGAACTATATTTTGGAGTAACAGCTAAAAAAGTTCCCCTAATATAGAGGGAATTATGAAAGGAAAAAATTTGGTCTGAAACTTTTTCTCTTTCGGGAGGGGATGAGGGCGCCAGAAATCATTCACGTTCAGCAATGTGTAAGAGAGTGGAAAATTGGCAAATTCATACGCTTGAAAAATGTGAGAGCATTAATGCTACATTCTCAAAAGTGAAATTAACTTTTCTAACTCAGAGCACTTGAAACACTTAGGCAGCTGCCTGAGTTTCCTACTCCCATTGTTGTTTAACATTTTTCTTTTTTAATTTTTTTTATTCTAATGACAGAGACCATTTAGACTTCTTATTTATTGAAATTAATTGTTAGGCAATATAATTTTAATAAATTATTGTCACTCAGGTCGGGAAACGAACCTTTGCTGTCTGTGTAAGGCGAGATTTCTACCTCTGCACGAAGGGATTATTTAATACTTGTATATTTTTGTTTACGATATATTTTATATTTTTATAGATAGTTTTTATTATATATTATATTTTTTTTTTTCAAAAATATTTTGTTTGTTAACTGATAGGGCTGAATAGCCAAGAATGAAAAAAGAAATTTTTTTTAAATTTCATATAACTCTGGAGTAATAAGCACATACCCTTTAATAATAAAATTATTTGATTTTTGATTTCTTTTTTAATAATAAATTAAATATTATATTTATATAATTATACATTTGAAATATTATATATATATATATATAATTTAAACAAATAGGAATGTTAAATTTAATCATTTTATTTGTATACAAATAAATTGTTTTTGGTTTATTGAAATAACGAATTTATTTATTTATTTATTCTTCTCTTTAGATTTTCAATTAAATCGAATGATTTTTATAATCCTATAAAACTAATCTCTATTTCTTATTCAATATTGCCAATTTGAAATGGGTGATTCAGATTGCAGAGGGATTAGTATGGAAATTCTTCATGTTATATGGGAAAGAGAATTTAAACAAAATATTTATTAAAAAATAAAAAAAAACGAGAGAAATGTAAAATATGATTCACCTTTTTATTACTCTTTTTTTGAAGGCGGCTCTGAGTCCAAACAGATTGTTTTAAAATTTGGAATTGTTCCCAAAAGGATAACGGTCTATATCTAAAGTTCTCCACTCCAATATTTAAAATTAATTTACTTAAAATTAGGTCAATTTGGACAATTATTAAATCATTATAGGTATACAATTATTAAATTATACTAGCTGCGGAGCCCTCCTCAGGCACTCCCAGTCTCTTTTGTAGGAAATTTTCTACCTATTTTTTTTTTTTTTTTCAAATTTTTATAATGAAAAGAATCTGAGTCCAAAGTTGGACTAAGATGGTCAAAAAATTTTATTAATTAGTGTGGTATTTTTAATTTTTCAAATGTTATTATTTTGCCCTTAACTTGGCCGTAATTGAAATTTATCAGTCTAAAAACAAAAAAATCTTTTATAAATTATTCCCAGGAAATAATCACGTGACGCGACTCTCATTCACTCGTTTCAGGCATTTTTTTTATATACACCTATTGAAGTGTTTAATGTTATTTTTCACTTATTTATATCAAAGAGAAGAGAAAATTCATCTCAAAAATCCAATTCTGCCCAAATTAACTCATCCCAAACGAAATTTTCCACCTTCTAAAATAGGAGATACTCTACCCTTAATTTGAATTAATCATAACCTTAAACCACCTCCTGAAAATTCTCTAAACATAGGTAGATAGATAAATAGATAGTCTATGCCCAAAGGTCGGCTGGGGTTTCGGGTGAATGTTTCGTGTACGAAAAGCAAATAAACGGGCACCCGGTAAGCGGGCCTTTACGGTCCAAATGAAATGAAATAAATGTCACTTTTTGTATAACGCACTTTAAACAAGTCAATTCAGGTAAAGAGCTACTATAAAGTCCGAAATTGAAAGTATCAAAACTTTGTTATTTATATGTGCATTTGAGTATAAATGTAAAAGAAAAACAAGCAATATATAATTTTAATTTATTTGACATTTTTAATGCTAAATAAGAAGATAATGTTGGTTTCCTACTGTACCAAGTTGGTAACCGAATGACTTAAAAAAAATTACATCAAAAATTATATTTCTCTTTTTTTTATTAATTTAGTTTTACAAATGGTCATTTCAGATCAAAGGTGTCCTTAGCGATAAAAATTTATTTATATTATATTGGCTAACAATTAATATAAATAAATGGACTAAATGGCCTAAGATACCGAAAAAACTTAAAAAATGTAAAAAAAAGAAAGAAAAAAGTAATATTTACACAATAATGAGTAGATTTTATTTACAAAAATGATATTTGACATCATTAAATCAACATATAAATAACTTTTTTAATAAAATTTTTTGAGACTCAGTGCATCTCAAATCGTGTATTTCTGTTGAAACCTCGACATTGATTTTTTTTGCGAACGCAACACTTTCTCACTATATATTTCATTTTTTTTTTTCCCCTTTATTTAGTTTTGGTTTTTTAATCATAACTTTATAATTAAAAATACATTACACAAAAACATGAATAATAAAAACATGCAAAGAATAATATAATAATAAAACATTATATATTTTTCATATTTAGGTAACAAAAAGAAAAAAATCAAAAAAATGATTTAAATAAACAATAATATCCCCTCCCCGAGATGTTTTTTTTTAAAGTCTTCTCCGTCCTTATTTACTTATATTAATTGGTAGCCAATATAATAGAAATAAATTTTTGTCGCTCAGGAAGCTCTGGGAAGCGAACTACTGACCTTTGGTATGTGAGGCGAAACCTCTACCTCAGCACCAAAGGACAGGGCAGGCCGAGAGGTTAAAGATATTTAAGTGTCAGTGTTGATAACCTTAAAAGTCAAGGGATGTGGGTTCGGATCCCAGGCAAATCCGATGAAAATTATTTAAATCAATTGGATACCGAATGATATAAATAAATATGTCTGGGTAACATGTATCATAAATATATATTCTATATAGTTTAAAGTCTATATCAGGTGTGGCCAAACTTTTATCCCTTAGGGGCTACTTATTCTGTAAAATATAGTCAGCGGGCGACTATGGATATG
>JAAAKE020004197.1:0-11194 GCA_010014785.2 Anisolabis maritima
AAACAAAATATAAATATTGGACGATAGGTTAAAGATATTGATGATATTGTCAATATTGATAACCTTAAAAGCCAAGGGGTCTGGGTTCGGATCCCAGGCAGTATGATGAACATTTATTTAATGGATACCAATTGATGTAAATAAATATGCCTAGATTACAAGTATCGTACTAAACCTATCATTTAAAAGTCTATATGGCCTGGGATGCCGAAAAGACAAAAAAAAATTATTTTATATGTATATATATATATATATATTTTTTTTTAATTTTTATTGGTATTGATTGTGCTAGGTCTCATTTTTGGGAAATTTCATTCAACAACTGATTAGGATGAAATTTTCAACATATAACAATTTTCACTAATTCCTTTTGTTCGGAATCAATTGCGCTAGATCTATTCTTTGGGGAAAATATATTTAGAGTGTTTCTGTTTGGGTGAACCTATTTTTCATGAAAGGCCTTATCTTTATGTCTTATGTCTAATTGCAAAGGCTCTCCCTACCTTAGAAAGCTCTCTTTTATTGACTCTTCAAGCGATTTCAGGTAGTATTTGATAATAAAAGAAATTTAATTGTCTAATTCATATATTAAATTTTTTTTATAATAACAATAATAATTGATTAATACACACAAAAGAAAAATCGCTAAAAATAAAACTTAATATAATATTATGAATCGGCTAGCTAGGGTACCCGATGCAAAAAAACTGCTCTGAATGCACACCACACAACTTTTTTTTTTTAGGAGAAAGTTGTGTGATGTGCGTTTAAACACTCCACAATTTTTTTTTTAGAGTGAATTTCTAAGGATCTATCTGGTATGTTGGGAGGTAGCCTATTTATATTTTTTTGAAAAAGAAAAAGAAAATAAAAGAGAATGACCAAAAACTCAAACATTTTGATAGAATACATCTAACAATTGCGCACTCACCCTTTTTGAAAGATATCGAGTGGTCTTAAGCTTCCTTTTTAAAATTCTTATTAATTATTAATTTTTTTTTTTTTTCAAATTTTAAATACGTAAAAAATATCGATAATATTAAATTTTATTATTTTTATAATAAAATTGGTAATCCCATTTGCAATTTGAAACAGGTTCACTGATAAGACCTATTAAGAGAAAAATCATGTTCTATTCGTGAATAATATAGCCATTCAACGGATAAGAACTAATGATTTATTTGCATTCTGTACTAAAAAATCATCATATATATGAATGTCCCTTTTATTTATATAAATCCCTGTGAAAAATATATAAAATAAGAGACTATTATTTATTTATGACTTTTATAACCTCTTTGAAGCTTTGTTCACTAGATTTCAAAAAGTGTCAACATAATACGATTTAATAGCTCTATTATACTTAATTATTTAAGCTGCAATTTATGTAATTGTCTGAGGGGAAGAGAAGAGGTTAAAAGTCCCAACGGGGGGTCTAGAGTGGGGCAGGCACCAACACCTCTTTATGACATTCAGGAAGGGAATCGCACATTTTGTCGCAACACAAAATTATTACTGTGGGACTGAAAAAAAAAAAAAAAAAAAAAAAAAACAATAGATAATTGCAAGACTAACGCTTTTTGTTTTGTATTTACACACATTTTAATAGGAACTCATAAAAATTAGAGTTGATATGACTTTTATGTGAATATTATTTCAAATATCCTATCATACATTATCTTGAATGCATTTTAGAGTATTTTTAATTTAATGATGTTTAATCAAAATTTGTATAAACCCGAAATTATATTTTTTCTTACCTCTAAATGAAAAAAGGCCTATATAGTATCAAGAAAAAAATTCGATGTTGAGGTTTCAGTGGAAATATAGTTTTTTAAGCCACTAAGGTTCGAAAAATATGGGTCCTGCAAAAAAATACTCTCCGTCTGTATGTCTTTGTTATTAAAATATCTCAAAAAAAAAAAAAAAAAAAAAAAAAAAACGGAGGCTCAATTTTTTCTTATTTTAATCAACAATAATTCATTTACCTTAGTTTTTACTTTCCTGTAAGTATTTTCAATTAATTAATTAGATAAACAATATTGATATAACAAATTCTTTTTAAGTCTTTCGTAATCTGAGGCCATTTAGACTCCGTCCTTCTTTATTTATATTTAATGATAGCCAATATTATATAAATAAATTTTTGTCGCTCAAGATGGGAAGCGAACCTTTGGTACGTGAGGCGAGAGGTCTCCTCTACCTTTGCACCAAGGGACAGGGCATTTAACAAATTTGACAAGTAGGCTATTTATATCTTCCTTTAAGATTTCATAATATGAATTCATTCAATAAATTATAATCAGTTATATGGATGGTTATTAGGAACTATTAAATTTAACTCCTAGGATGTATGATAAGACGAGGGAGCTCATAAATTCATTTTAAAAAATGTACCTTTTTTTTATCACTTGGGCCCCCTCATAGCTGACCTTTTTGGAACTCCTTGATATTTTCCCTCCGGTTGTTTTTTCCTCTGAGAACATCAAATTATACAACAAATAATTTCATATATGAGTAGATTATGTTAGTTTTCGATTATTATTTTAACATATTTATTTACTTCAATTGTAATTCACCCTCTACTTCTCAGGGCAAAGTTAATATCTAGTAAAATATATTTTTATTTAAATTATTTGATACTAGTATATCCCCAATATATTTCCCCCCATT
Organism: Anisolabis maritima; assembly: GCA_010014785.2. Classification (NCBI taxonomy): domain Eukaryota; kingdom Metazoa; phylum Arthropoda; class Insecta; order Dermaptera; family Anisolabididae; genus Anisolabis; species Anisolabis maritima. The sequence continues at coordinate 2,674 of JAAAKE020004197.1, forward strand.
TTTCTTTTATTAGTTAACCTAACCTCACTTTTAGAAATAAATGTCAAACTCTGCTCGCAGCCTTTGATTTCAAAGTCATCATGACACGACATTCAATAGCCAATCAGCAGCTTGTCATGGCAAACATTTTTGGTTTATAATAATGTATAGATTTATATTTAGTCTATAAATAAATTATATAATTATTGCCATTAGTGGTTTAGCTTAGAGGAGACGGAAAAAGGCCATCCCCAGAGGAAGGTTTTTTCTTTAAGTTCGGTGGTGATGCCCCCCTACCACCACCGAACTTAAAGAAAAAAAACCTTCCTCTAATAAGATGTTACACTCTGCCTATGAGCCATAGGCTTAGGTGCAAGATCTATATTACCTGAAATTAATTTCAATACAACCTCTCAATACGAATTGATTTGTAATTTGTATTAGTTGATATAAGCTGACATATTATTACAGGTTATAAAAATATTCTCTTTTAACACAAGATTATGTCAAATAATCAAAGACTCACCCACTAAATAAGAAATATTTGAAGGGAAAAGAAAATTAATTCAATTTGGTAATTTTTATAAAATGATATTTTTAGAATGCCACCTATTTTATCTTTTTTTTTCCTAAAAGATTAATGAACCTTTTTTCATAATTTTATTTTAAATCTAATCATTAATTAGAATTCCTCCTTTGGCCTTTGTCCCCCCTAATGGTAATATAAAATGTTGACTGCTTATTCCAGAATAGCTCTGAACAAAGCCCTTTGTTCTTTCTCACCAAAGGCTTCGAGGTTTATTATTATTATTATTATTATTATTATTATTATTATTATTATTATTATTATGCATTTGTAAATAAAGCAAAGCCCTCGGTTGGTATGCCCGACTAGCTTGAGTGAATTCTATAGTTTTCAAGTTAAAAAACAAAAATTACTCATAAATTGAGCATGAAATTAAAAAAACATGGTATCACTAGGTTTTTCTCTCCTTCGAATTAATTGACTGCTTAGGGTTATATATATATCAAAAAAAATTTCAAATAAATAAATAATTTAATACAACAAAAAGATAAACTCCATGCATGTCCATTTTACGCTCAGTTTGTAAGTTTTTTTTTTTTTAGATTTAGAAGTCAGTTCAAGATATCAACTCCGGGTTTTATTTATATATTTCTCTAAGAAAAGAAACCCACGCCTATGGTTACCGCGAGTCTACAAACACATTGGCTCCAATGAAATGTTGTACACACAGCTAACAGACAAATAGAGATAAAAAGTTTGATATTAGTGTTTTCACTACTCGCCATTATACCCAATATATCAGAGCTTAAGTCACTTTCGATGAGGTATCCATGAACGCTCGTGTGCTCCGAGATCTTAGACGTAGTTTAAATCTTGACTATTCATCGATTGTTAATTGGGACTAACTTGCAAGTCTATCACCGAACTAACTGTGCTATGATAAAACAGCTAATCTTTTTTTGTACTGAATATAGGTATTATTTTATCTTTTTATATGTAAAATAATAAAATATTTATTATTATAAATAACTCATATTTCTGAATGGATATTATGGTTTAGTAGCACTTGGCAAGTAAGAGACTTTCGAATCCCATCATATCCAATCATCGGAGTTAATGAATTTTAATTATATGTTTCAATATTATTTATAAAACCATTCTATAATATGATATATATAATTTATTATTTAAAAATACTATTCTAACTACAAAAAAAAAAATCAATCCTGATGGCGACTTTTCAAAGATCTAATTAATTTTATTTTTTAATGAATGCTTTACAAAATTCCAAGCTGGAATATAATACGATAATATAACAATATTTTTCTATAAACCTATAGATTAAAATCCTAAAAGTAAAGATAATATTGAAATATTTTTCTGAAAGGTTCTGACTCCTTTGGTCAATATATAATAGTATAATATGAATATTAAATAAAATGATTTAGGGTTATCAAAAGGTCGTCAGCTTTTAATAATCTCATATGAATTTGAATAAAAATACATAAAGGAAGGGGTGGGATTTTTTTTTTAATAATAACAATCTAAATATCGGAACGGTGACTAAAGCAGGCTGCAGTGGCAGATAAAAAACGAGCAGGACCCGGAGAACAAAGCCGAACCCTTAGGGCGTTCCCTTGGACAAAAAACATGCTCTCTCGCTCTCTGACGTCACCCGACTTCCCGCCCTTGCACAAAGCTATTTACTCTTTCGGAATTTTTTTGCTTTTTTTTATCGACTACGACATATTTATTTGGAAAATATAACAGAGTGCTGGTCAACCTTTTGGGCATAGAGGGTCATAAAAAGAAAAAAATTTCAAGCAACATATGTCATGAAATACAGTATATATACATATATGAATAAATTATAATGAAAAATGTTTGTGTATATATGAGTTAAACCTTCGGTGATTTTTTTTAGTATTTTCTTATGGATACAAAATTGATAAACCAACATAAAAATCGCCTCTGCCACTTGGAGCAGAACAAGTCTCTTATTTCATCTTACATCAATTTTTTTCTATTAACGTAAGAGAAGGCAATTCTTCATTCCTGCATTTTCGAATGTGAGTTAATTTGCTAGGTATATATATACACGAGTATATACTTGTAAATCCATGACATTTTCTATTGTCTGCATTCAATTTCAAAATGCTCGATACAAAATTAACTGATAAGTCAAGATTGAGCGAGCAAAAGACATTTCCTCTTTCCTCAAATGCCAAAGGAAGAAGGAGATTAGCAAAGGGCGGAGCATTCATTCACACATATTGTTATTATTTCCTCGTCTATTATTCAAAATACTCATATTTCACTTATAATTGTACAATTTTAGACAAGATCTTAAATGTCTTTTTAAAATCAACTTATATAATTTTTCCGACTGTCACGTGTTGTAAAAGAGTTGATATCCTACCAATTTTACCTTTTCGAGATTTTTATAGAAGAGCCCGAATTTTTATAACCCTCGCTTTGAATGTTTTTGGTCTGAAGTACCTCTGTAGGCACGTGAACAGCAAATTCGACAAAACGGCAAATAATTTTAATCCCTGATTGATAAAAAATACATCTCGAAGAATAGTTTCTTATTTTTACTTTCTCTTATCTATATCTGAAATATATAAGAAGAAAAAATAACCGATGTGGAGATTTTAACAGAAAGTCACGATTTTAGGTCCCCTAAGTTTAAAAAATGGGTCTCACAAAATGGACGAAAAACTGATGAGGCTGAAATTTTATATTTACGTAGGCTAGGTACCCTCGAAGCTCTTCAATAAAATCGGGTAGAGTTCTAGTACTTTACTTTTTTCAGTTTTTTTTTTCGATTTTCTCGTCTTAATCATTACATACTACTGTATGTAACCAAAATAAACAATACGAACAATATGGAATGGACTAAAAATTACAAAAAATTTAAACGCATATTAATATATAAATTCTGTATATAAATAAAATGAATGAACGAGTACCAGTGTCCTATGCGCTTAGCTTGACAACAAGAGACGAATAAATATTACTTGACTATATTAAAAGTAAATATATTATTTTTGGATTCTTCTTATAAAAACTTTAAGTAATTTTCGTGCATATAAAAAAACCTTAGCTCGGTAGGTATGTAGTCATTCACCATGTCATTTTCCTTGACACCGGAATTTCGGTCTGCTAGGGTTCTTTAGAGGAGGATCTTCAAATTATCCCCTATCCGGTATTTAAGTTTATTTTTTATTCTCCTTTATCTATATATAATATGATATTGATTTATATACATTGCGTGATTTGAGCATTTGTCTCTTTCTTTTACACTTGTAAACGACATCATTGAAGAGAGAAGAAACAAACGTTATACAACAAATCGATTTGAAACAAAACTCATGTTAATTCATCAGTATATTAATCAGAATTAGATTGAAATCTAACCTCTTTTTATGCGTTAAATTCAAACGGATAAAAATGTTCAATACAATTTTTAAAAAGCAGCAATAAAACATCATAATTGAATTATAAAAGAATCTATATTAAAATATTTGAAAAAATCTGGTGTGACGATTGCACCACTTTTTCTTACCTAAGATAAGAAAAATTTTTTCGTCATGCGCCCTAGGTAGCCGGTTCACAATTTTATTCTTTAATTTTAGAGATTTTTCGTTTGTATATATTAATCAATGATTAATATTATAAAAAATTAAATTAATTAAAAAATCTCCTTTAACCCCCCCCCCCTGGCCGAGAGGTTAAAGAATCTGACATTGTAAATATTGATAATCTTAAAAGACAGTTAGTCTGATGAAAATTTATTTAAATCAATTGGATACCAATTAATTGATATAAATAAATATGCCTGGATTACGTGTATTAATGAATTAATAAATATATATAGCATATCGACTTAGTTAAGTCTATATGAGCTCAGATACCGAAGACTGAAAAAAAATCTCTATTATAAGGGATTTTTTTCATTTTAAGCCATTTTGACTTTTCAATATACCTTTAATAGGTGGGTGCATAATTATTGCGACTTTTTTTTTCTTTAAAAATTTAAGTTTTTTTTAATGTTTTTTTTTCATAAAAATAATCCTCTCTTTTCAGTTAGTGAAAATGCGTATCGAAAATCATAAGCATATTCGCCATATTTATGCTCTACCACTTAGAGAAAAGTTCGAATGCAGCATAGTCATATCGCGATCTCAACGAACTTTTTGGCGAAGGGACAATCAGCAAAAGCCAAGTTGAAAGATGGTTCAAGAAGTTCAAATCGGACGATACAAACCTCTCAGATGAAGAAGGAGGAGGTCGACCATCAAATTTCGACGACCAGGCTCTTTTGGCAGCCTTGGAAGAGGACGAAATCTTGACAACGAGAAAGTTGGCCGAAGACTTCAATGAGGACCATTCGACCATCATTCGTCGTCTCAAAGAGCTCGGAAAAGTATGGAAATTGGCTGGATGGGTTCCTCACGAACTCTCCGACAACATAAAAGCTGAACGTATCCGGATTTTCACCGATTTGCTGCAGCGAAACGAGCAAACTGTGTTCCTGAAGAATCTCGTCACTGGGAATGAATCGTGGCTTTTCTTCAAAAACGTCAAAAGAAAGAAGGTTTGCGTGTATCGCCCGATTTGAACTTCTTGAACCATCTTTCAACCTGGCTTTTGCTGATTGTCCCTTCGCCCAAAAGTTCTTTGAGATCGCGAAATTACTGTGCTGCATTCCAACTTTTCTCCAAGTGATAGAACATAATATGGCGAATATGGTTATTATTTTCGATACGCATTTTCACTAACTGAAAAGAGAGGATTATTTTTATGAAAAAAAATTTAAAAAACGCCAATTTTTAAAGAAAAAAACCCGCAATAATTATGCACCCACCTAATATTTAATGAGAAAAACGTGTATAGATTACTTTCTGGGGGCATTCAGCACTCGGAGGCCACCTTATTCGAGATTCAGCAGGGCTTGACTTGACATAACATGTTTTGATACCTTGGCAATGAGTTGTCCTATCTTTTTTACGGGTAGGCAATATAATTTTTTTTTAAATTTATTGAGGATTGGATACCTAGCCATATTTTATATTGGTTACAGATAGAAATAACAAAAAACAAAACAGAATACAATACAAATAATACATATAAAATAATATGTAGAAAATAATAATAATATAATTTGAAAACCACTAACTTTTTCAAAACATACTCCTATATTTAATAATTTAAATACATTTTATCGATCAGGACGAACCACTGACCCTTTGATGATAAAGCAAAAGCTTTACCTCATCTCAGGCCTTAATTTTATTTTTAGATTATCTTCTTTACCTTAAGAATCTTTTTTTAATTTTTTTTTGAAAAAATTTTAAAAACTACGAAAATGCAAGAATAAAACTGTTAAGGTATTTGTTTCCTTAAACAATTCGTTTGGCAACACGAACAATTTTATGACACGCATTTTTATTATAAAATATGAAAAATTACTATTATTAAAGAATTAACATTGTTCTTCTTAAATTTTCTGTCTTTCCAAATTGCTTCCAACATGAAAGTAAGGAGCTGGGATAAAAAAGGAATAAACCTTTCCATGAATGAGATGAAAAATTAATTAAGCTTGCCGTCTCACATCTAAAAATAATTTTTCCCATTAACGTTTTACACTCCCATTATTTAAATATTCATGACAAAAAAATTCTAAATAGTTGAAGAAGTCCATTAGGATCATTTAGATAAGTAGACTTTCTTGAAGGTCTATCACTCACCCGATGATTAATTAATCAGGAAGACTTTGGAAGAGAGAAGGGGAAGAGAGCAAGGGTGTGAACCTGAACCCCTAAGGGCGAAAGGGATTAAGCCCTTCTCATCAAAATCTAAATCAATTAGATTCACTTCGGACCCCTACAAACACCAACCAGTTTGCTCTTACTTTATTAAAAGAATTGGAAAAAATCTCAGTCTTTCAGTTGTTTTTTCCATTTTCATTCATATTAATTGTTTCTCCCCTTACATCCAAGGACATCTGGATACAATAATATATTCATAAAAATTTGAACATCTGCTCTTAAAAAAAAGACCATTGAGGCTAAAACAAACAAAACTAGGGCTCACAATATTTAGGCCAACTATTAAAAATTTTTACGCATGGCAGATTCAGGAAGAAAAACATACGGGCACGTGGAAAATTAAATAAAAGAGATATTAGGATTAATATAAGTTGTAAGGGTGATTAAAAAAACTTGGTTTTTTTTTTTTCTTATATATCCTGAATCGCCTACGGCCCTCCCAGCCAATAGATACTGCTCAAAATGCTTTTAACACTAATGCAATTGGAGGTTCTTTTGCCTTACAAAGGTCGGTTATTTTTGATTATTTGGATTTGTTTTAGTTGTTAATAAGCGATTCACCTTCATTGATGAGTCCGTTTCATTGTTTGAATTGAATTTCCTGCTTATTTGTCTGCCATTCTACTTGATTTATCTTCTTTCCACGATCTTCAAAACTTTCCTGCCATAAAGTTAAGGATTTATACAAATTTTTTATTATTGTGAAATATTAAAATATATAAAGATAAAAAAATTGAAAACTTAAAATATAATTTACTCCGTCAATATCTGCTACACTTTTTGGTAGTTTGTGATGGAATTTCAGAATGAAATTTTATATTTTACAAGATATATATAGATAGTTTCTCTCAAGTTTCATTCATAAATTTACTTTAATGGAAGAGGAATTAATTTCAGATATCATTAATCCCCCATGGGGGAGCGTTTCAATTTCATTTATTAGTCTCCTTCCCTTTCAAACCAGTAAGCTGAAGGAATATTTTATATATACAATTTTTATATTTGAAAATGGAATAGAGTTTTGACTAAAGCACCCTCATTAGACTAAACTGTATATGCAGAAACACAGATAGATAAGACCGCCAATTCGATTCGAGATGATTTAGGAACCTATCTCTGACAAAAATCCTCTCAACACATTCAAATATTGAGCTCAAAAACTAATAAAATTTATTTAGTCCCGGAATCAGAATGAATCTAGATAAAATTATCGTCGAATTGGTTAATAATGTGGAAGCAAAAAATTGATAGATGCACCCACCCATTTTTTTTTTATTTAAGGGGTGTAAAAACGTAGAGATTTTTTGAAAGCCATAAACAAAAATTTTTACAGTATCATTCGGATAGCTAAGAGAAAGAAAGAATACGAAACAAAAAATGTTCAATTCATAATATTAATATTTAATGAATAGTTATGAATAACACGGTTCAAACCGACATTCACATCTTTTATATTTAAGTAAGATATGATTTTAGGTTTAAATAATTTTTCCTAATCCCATTAAAGTTTCTGACTAGGTCATTAATTAATTCCTACTTCAGAGGATTTGTTTTTGCATGGAACTACGCCTTTCTCCACAGATGGGAGGTAAAATTGAGATTTGAATATCACAAAAAAGTACAAGCCAGTTTTTTTTTTTTTTCATAAAAAGGTAACATCTGTGCTTTTTCGTCCTTGTCATATTTCTCTAATTAGAAGGTCGATATTAAAAATTAAATATGCGGTTGAGAGGAGGAGTAAATCGGTTCTTTGCACAGACTGGCCCATGTTAGAGAAAGAAGAGGGTTTAGAAGTCTTAGCTCCGATAGCTTTCCTCGCCATCCACACCTTTACCAAGCGTGACTCCTTGAGTATATACAACCTCTTCTCCAAGATGTTCTATTTAATATTAATTATATTTTGTAAATTATATTTATCATATGTAATAATAACATCTCAACTTTTTTAACCACCACAAGAAAAGAACAAATAATTTTTCATATAGAGATAATTAAATTGATATTCGACCTCGAAAATTGCCATCAAATATACAGGCATATTATTCGGAAGGATTAAGGAAGGGGGGAGACTTGTGGCACTTTTAAAAGAATGAATAACCTTCAGAGACTCACTGACATAGCTCGGACTGAAATTTATGAAACATTTTCTACAAACTGTGACATGTGCTGTTTTTTTTTTAGG
>JAAAKE020004219.1:0-11194 GCA_010014785.2 Anisolabis maritima
CAAACCCCGATATATAAAAGGCAACCCTCGTATTATACACAAAAAAACATGTATACATATGTATTTTTTATATTACAGTCTTTCTAGAATTTTGGCGGAAGTCTCTTTTCCGCTTTGGCATCCAAAGGGTATGTTTCATTGCTGCAATCTCATCAATTTTATTTTATTAATGATATTTTTTTTATTACTCTCTTTATTAACGGTTAAAAACCTAAGAGAAAAAGATAGTGAAATGTGACAGAAAAACTTGTTTACTATTCTTCGCATATTCAGTTTATTTAATATTATAGGTCAATATATTAAGTCGTATTCAAAAAAAAATTTTTATACCTGATATTTTATATTTGAAAAAAAATTCTTAAATTCCTTTTTTTCCCTCTTTGAAAATAAATGTTTTTTATTGACTAATAGTATTTTACTTGAAATGGTGTTAATTTTCAAGTAACGCTCTATAAGGCTGTGCCGATTCAGTTTTTTTTTTTTAATTCTCCCTCCGACCTTATTTACACATAGGATAATGCCGATTCAGTTAATTTAGCTATATTTTTCCAAATAACAAATATTAAGCCAGATGATTTGCATTTGAATGGGCATAATTCGCGGACGTACCACACTTATACTAGGGTTCTTTTTTTTATTATTTTATTTTTTTGATGATAATTAATTGTCTATCGAAGAAAGGATTATTGATAGAATACAACAATAAACAAAAAATATCATTTTTAAATGAGTCCTGATCACGGAAATGATAAATTTTAGTTAGTAGAAGGTTTTCTCGATTCTAATATAATTTAAAGATAAAATACTACATAAATAAAATTTCAAAAATTGTTCACTAGTGAAATGATATACAATTATTATTATATAGTATATAGACTATCAATAATTCGATCGCTTGAATGGACAGCAATCCGAGCTGAAAGCTTGTAATCGCCAGCAGGGTTTTTACGGCCCTCCACCACCTGTCACCCATCGGATCATTTGATCATACTCGTTTAATTGCTGTTTCAATTGCCAGATTATGAGCGAACAGCAATTTTACATGCCTCCCTCCCCTTGACTACATATCGATACCAGCCTGCGGCCATTGGCAGTTATTGAACTTTATTTTGCTTGTGGATTATATTGGATTTATCAGAATAAAAATTAGAAGATTAAAAAAACAATCCTATTAATCTTAATAACTAATTCATTAATTTATAAAATATATAAAATAAATAATATTACGAAAAATTTTCATTTAAAATTTCTATATATAAATTCTAATGTTATTCCGTGTATAAATTTGAAAATCGAAATCGATTGGTATCAGATCAATTTAATGAAAAAAAGTAAAAGGGAAAATACATTTCGGAGATATAGAAAATTTTAACTCATTTTCCATTAAAAAAAAAAATATATATTTTCGAATTCAATATTTTCCATAATAGAAAACTAATTAAATAATGTATGATTCTGATAAAAAAAAAAAAAAAGTTTACTTGATTTATTTTTTATCGGAATTGATCATTGAATATTAATAAAAACTCTTATGACAGAAAATTTAATTATCAATGGAAATAAATCACTTGTGTTTTCGTTATTGCAAATTTTCAGTTATATTTTTAGTAACTTAAATGAATATTTCTATCTGCTGAATAATAGATATGGTTTCTATATACAGTATATATTTTGTAATTGATTGAATTAATTTCATTTAAAATAGCGTCCCAATATAAATATAAAGAGAAAATTTAAATCGTCTCGAATATATTTATAAATTTAAAATAATAAAAATCTGGTGTGACAAAAAGCATATTACATAACTTTCTCTTCCCTGCATAGATAAAAGAAAGTAATATCATCTGGTGTCTCGTCGGATTTTTTGTGTGGACATACTTTTTTCTTTCCGATAGTAATCAGCACCCAATTTAGTACATAGTGATACCACCCATTTTTTATATTCCACATTTAGCCCCAAAGCAATAATCATGAATATTAAAAAAAATTAAATTGCAAATTAAAACTTGTTTATTTATAACGATAGGATTATGCTCTGTCCCTTGCAGATGTAGAGATCTCGCATTATGAACCAAAAGTCATTGGTTCGCGTACCGTCCTAAACAATAAAAATTTGTTTATAATATATCGGTTACCAATTAATATGAATAAATAAGGACGGTGTCTAAATGGCCGAAGTTACAGAAAAAAAAAACTCTGCTCGCAGCCAATGATTGCAACGTTATGTGACAACAAATAGCCAATTATGTCATGCTGCCTGGCAAACATTTTCTGGTTATAATATTGTATAGATTGAAGGCCCCACACGATTTTGAGAAGGAAACTGAGCAATATATCTCAAACCTAATATAATTTCGGTTTTGAGAAATCTTGTTTACATACACATACATACAGACAAACCATTTTGCGAGACCCATTTTTTTTTGTCTCGGGAGATTTCAAATGTGTATTTCCTTTGAAATTTCAACTTTAATTTTTTTGCGATCCCAATACTTTTTCTTTAATATATATTACATTTATAGGTAAAAAAAAAATAAAAAATATATAAGGGGAACCATCAAGTAATGAGCCTTTGGTCAGTAAAAGACCAAAAAAACAGGAGGGAAGGAAAGTTAGTGGATCACAGATTCTGCTAATTCTCCAGACCTACCAGTTCTCCTTTAGACATTGTTATAAAGCTTTTTACGCGAATAAGAGGTTTTTTAATGTTCTATTACCGTCTGAGAACCCGGATTACCCTACCAAAAATAAAATTTTTAAAAATATAGAAGAAAAAAATATATTTATTATATGTTCAAATTAGAAAATGTTTCTTGATTTCTTCCAAGTTCGGACGTCTCCCCCTCCCTTCGAAAATATTTTCGTGATCGTACTGGTGTATTAGCTTGTCTAAAATTTGTTTATAGTGATAGTCTTAGTAATCATGGTATCGGTACTTTTTTTAAAGCTATTTCCCCTTCAACTTCGCTTATCCCACACATCACTCAGACAAACCCAACTCATCCAAATCCCTTCTGCCCCAAATGTATAAATTTCTTGGTATGTGTGAATCATGACTATACGTTTATAGATATTGAGCACTAAATGTAGGCAGGTTAATAATAATTCATTATGAATTGTCAATGTCTAAATGGCCGGTCAGATAAAAACTCTAAGTAGATAATTAAATTGTTGCTTCTTTTATAGAAAAGCTGAGAATGCAAAAATAAAAAGATTGGTAATAATATTAAGTTCAACTTTGTATATTCAATTTAATGATTAAATGTAAAATTCTTCATGCGAAAAGCCTTTTTAATGTAATTATTCAAATTATATATGATTTTATATTTGAAGGGTTCAGAAGTTTCGAACGCATAAACATGTATTTTAATTTAGAAAATATTTTTAATCTTAAAATAAAATTTTTTTTCTTTACTTGGGATAGAAAAAAAAGAGGTGTAAGAGGTGAAAAAATTCAAATTCAAATTTGCTAGAATTAATTAAAATATTGATGAAAATGGAGAGTAATCGAACCCATCTTTACAATGAGTTTGCTACAAAATTAATTTTGTCAACTTTACGTTCGTTGTTGTCATTCATATAGGGGTAGCTGTATTGTGTTTTAGTAAATCGATTTATACTGCTTGGCGGCAAGTAGTAATGGCAGTAGCATTGCTTTGCTTATATACACTATATATATATATATATATAACTCATCCCCCTCTTCTTCAAACTTGACGAAATAAATGGATTTACATTTAGAAACCCGAACATCCATTCTCTGCATGAATATCCCTTATTAAAACGAATAGGGTTACAAAATAAATAGACGAGTTTTGTGGTAGTTAGTCTCAACCAACGACATTTCAATGAATAATCGAAAGCACTATTTTGAAGAAGGCCTAAATAATTTATTCGTTTCTTTGAAGAATAGATAGTTTATTTTCTTAATGAAAAAAAATTTCTTTTATTGTTTCGAATACATGTTGGATTGGTGGCCTATGCAAAGGCGCAGATCTCAATAAGGACATTTATCGATAAGTGTTAGGAATTTAGATGTAGTTTTCGACAGGATAGAAAGAAAAATTATTTAATATTTAAATTAATAATGTATATAAATGAATTTAATATAATTAATAAATATTATCTTCTGTTTATTTTTTCTATATTCAATTCGCAATACCAATGGTTCGCTTCCCATTCTGGGCGTCAAAAATTTATTTATATTATATTGGCTACCAATTGATATAAACAAGGGCGGAATCTAAATGGCCACAAATGCCAAAAAAAAATCGCGATACGATCGTAGACTATGTTAGCGAATAATGAAAATTGTAAAAAAAAATACTTTAGACCTTAATTGGAATTAAATTTGATCTATAATTCCACAAGAATTTAGTCAGATTCGCAAGAAATTACTAATTATCGTGACAACTCTTTTTTGACCCTTTTCCGATAATTTTGTGTAAGTATGGTAGCTAGGTATCACTATAGATTAGTATGCATTGAGTACTAAATAGTTACCAAAGTCGAAGAGGGTGGTTCCGATAATAATAGGGTTGGAATTTATTGTGAAATTGGTTAAGATGTGTCCTCTTTAATTTCCGAAATTAAAAATCTTCCAAATAATCATACATTTGCATCAAAGGGCTCACATGTGTATAAAAGTTATGATAATCATAATCCGTCCATATTTATTTAAATTAATTGATAGTCATAAATAAATAAAAGTAATCCACTGAAATTAGGACATCTCTCCAAGAAGCAGGTGTAAAATTCAAAAATATAGGATTTTAATATAAAAAGAAAATTTTTCTTTTATCAAATTTTGTAAAAAAAATTAATTAATTTAATAATTCGTCTATGATCTATAATATATATATATAAAAAATTTCCAATTTCAGAGGAAGTAATTACAATAGTAAAACTACAAAAGAACCCATTAGATTATCTAATTTTACTGAAATAAATCTTATAAATTATACGAAGAATTTATTATAATTTATACGAAATATAAACCTAATAATTTTAGATCTATTATAATTCAGTTGGTGGTGTGAAACAGCATATAGAGTTTGCTTTAGCACTCTAACTTATGCTCGAGGAAACCTTCTTTGATAAGCCTCTGTTTTCACGCGAAGTAGATATGAAAGCGGCCCCTTTAATATTATATATCGCTGGTGTGTAATGGTTAAACCACTCCCCGGCCCGAAGCTTCTAAAATGACGACGTCTATAATATAAAATGTAATGGAACGTGCCAAGCCAATGTATGTAATGTCTAAGGTATGCGATATAATGCATAAATATAGCATAGAAGAAAGATATAGTAGATCTGCTTATGTCGATGATAAAAAATTTTCGGCCATACACTGACCCGTTCTTGAAGAATTTTCACATAAAGATAAAAAAAAAAATTATATTAAATTTTCCCCTTGGATATATCATTTTCATAATCTAACTTTTAAGAATACGTATCAAGCGAAGGAATACAAGATGATAAAAAAATAAATCATAAAAAAATATGAACTTTAATAAATTATTATAAAATGGTTTATATTTTTTAATAATATTCTCATCAACTTTTATTTAGAAAAAAAAAAAGTAGCCTATCTAAAATATAAATTTAGAATTTTATTAAAAATTTATTAAAACCAATTATATCTATATTTAGAACTGGAGAGGCAACATAATTCTGGGATGGACATGGCCCATGTTTGTTTATTGTTTTTGTCTTTATTTCAGGAAAGAGAGGGTAGGGAGACTTTACGTTACTTAAATTCTAAAGAATACATAAGTAATGCAACAGCATCTCTCATCCTTCAGTGCTTTAGTGAGAGCACTGAAATACTTATTACTAAAGAACTAGTTTGGCGTAAGATTTCCTAAAAAGTAAAAATTCAATAATATATTATTCTCTAATTAATTTGTTTAAAAATAATTTCTCCCCTCGGAATATAATTTCAAATTTCTCAAAAAATTATTAAATTTCTCTAATTATAAATAAATATTTATTGTTATTTTTTCAATGAGAAGTATTTCAATTTATTTATATGCTTTAATTACTTATACCATTTGTTAAATAACAAGACCATATATATATTAATATTTATTATTATTTCTTGATGCATTTAGAATTCTTTTCCCAAGTAAACAATCCTGCAATGTTTTTTGTTTCCTTTTAAAATGGCTTTAATAGATATAACATTAAACTGGAGCTTTGGACTAATCGTCCACAATACTAACCACCCTGGTTCCTTTTCTCTTACGCTCTTGCAAACAAGGAGGCTATTTCCACGAGGACAATCTGATTTCAGGTAAGTGGAATCCCTTCAAAAACCCATGGAATTCATTGCCTCGTTTTTCCTCATACTGCCCTTACGATTTTCCTTTTTTTTTCATGTTCTCATCAGCCAACTTACATCGCAATCGCACGCAGCATGCTCTTAGTCTTTCTTTTCTGCACGTTTGCCGTCAGTCTCTTAAGCACTTGACGTCTCGTCTATTTTGTACTGACGAAATTAAAAATCTTCGGATTTTTTTTTTTTTTTTGAATGAGTAGCATCACTATAGTGAACGAACGTTAAATTCTTATCGGAGCGTCTCTCTGTTTCATTAAAGATCTCGTCTCGTCTTAGGGGATGAAAAAGTGGAACTCCCTCTCCCTAGTTCAAATCCTCCCTTTCATTGGCATGGCTGCCTTTTAATAATCTCTTCTTCCCTTTCCAATGACAATGCCAATTGTTTCACTGTTATCCCGAAAATACTTTTTCAACTATAATTAAATTAAGATATCGAACGTTAATTTATTCTCTTCTTTTAATTGAACCAATCCTCCTTCTTGTTCTGTGATTTCATTATTTGATAAAGATCATTGTGTACATAGATAATAGACAACGGGATGTTGATTCATATTTGTAAAGTTGGAAAGAAATTGAAAAGAATTCTTTTAAAACATTTGAATAAGCTTAGGGACTCATTTTTTTTCTGTTTGGCATCTAGAATTCTTATTAGATTTTTAAGGATCAAAAAAAAGTCAAGCAGAAAATTTCTTCCTGAATATCATATCAGGAGACGGCTTGTCATGTTATCAAGCTTCTCTTCTGACCTGGAATCCAAATCGAGACTCTTTCATTTAGCGACTCTCCAAGAGATTACCTTTGAATTCTGTTCGTTTCTATGGTTTTATCAGACCTCCTCTCTTTCTCCCGATCGAACATTCCTTTTTGCCTTGTGCACCACATTTGCTTTTCATCTCCTTTTGCTGGCCTTAATCTCTCATCGAAGGCCTTGTCGCTTATTCCGACTTATTTGCACTTGAGATTCGTTTCATTCCTGGCTATTCTAATTCGCGAAAATGAGACTTCCTCAAATGATTTTTAGTGAGTCTACTTTTTTAGTGAGATAAAATCATCTATCTATATGTATACAAAATAAACGAACTGAAAGTACTTTCATTGTCACCCTTTTTGCATTTGAAAACATTTTTTTTTTCTTATTCTTAAAAAAAAAAAAAAAAAAGGATTTTCTATTTTATTGGACACGTTTAGGATTACACATCCAATCCCAGTGCAAACTTTCTCTATATTATAAAAAATATTTGCTGTAACATCTTGGAAGGATTTTCCTAGTTGGCAATCAAGTTTTATTGAACGTACTGTAGTGTCACTGTGTGTGTAGTTGTTATTAGACTTTATCCCTATTCAGTATGAATTTACTATGTTGCTTATTTTGTGGTTCTTTCCGTATGGTTTATCAGTTTAAAAGCGACATCTTTAAGCCTTCTTATTTTCTTTATCTTACTTTTTCTCTTGTTCAAGTGCAAAATAAAAAAAAATATATTCTTTGCATTGTTAAATCCTCATCTCGAGAATAAACCAAAAATAATAAATTATTTTTAGAATTTTATAATAATTAATAAGATTGTCTTATTTTTAAAGATTTTTAATTCGCGGTTGCAAGACCCCGAAATGCGCCATATAATAAATATGCAAGGGAGCCAATTTGAAAAAAATTAAATTAGATATTAAATGTTTTTTGAATTTTGTATAATAAAATTTAATATTCCGAATTATTTTTTCATTAAGATAGTAATTGAATTTGTATAGGCCTATATCATGTTAAAATGTGAGAATATAAAATAAAGGTATAAAAATTACTAATTCATTAGGCGATTCAGTAATTTCAGTAATTAATATATTAGAAGATTGTGGTTGAATTTTGGAACAATACACACCTTTATGCACCGGCTGTTTCTGGTTTTAATACATCAAAATACTCGACTTAAAAATTAAAATAAAATAATTTAAAAAATTCGAAATTAAAATTTGAAAAACCTTTGAAAAAAAATTTAATAAAAATAAAAACTTGAAATATTTTATATTTAGTTTTGAAATTAATGTGAAAATTAGCCGCACGTTGCATTGTATATTCTAAACTATTTTTTGCAAAAACGATGATATATTATGATAATGATAAATTATAAGTCCATTTTTTATATTATTAGCTGAACTGGTTAATTCCTATAATTACCAATCTGAAATTTTATATAGATTATGTCTTATTTAAGTTCGGTTCGAAATCCAGCCGCTTTTCTCAGGTCAATATACACCACTTTATCCAGCAAATATTTCGGCCAGCATTACATCGGCCTTTATGTCTTATTTAAGTTTTGTCCAAGAACCTCAATTTTCGGAAATATCAACCAATTCTATAAAATAAACCAAGTGCCAGACAGTCTGTTCCTATTCCCAGGTCAGAAACAGGCGATGGGGAATGGTGTGTGTTATTAGTGCACCAATCGGAAAATGATTTTTTGTTAGGACTAGGTTTTTATGCCTCTATTCAAAGATTCAAAGCTTTTCTCTTTCTCAAAAAAAAAAAAAAAAAACAGCTTAAGTAATATAAGAGAAAAATGAAATGAAATAAAATTTCAACAAGGCTCCACGGTGTCCCCCTGGGTGCGTGGACTGCCAAAACTGACTGCGCATCTATACACTTTAAGTAATTTCTGATTAACAAATTTCAACAATAATAATTCACAAATCCTCTGTTCCTTGGAGCAGAGGTAGAGCTCTCGGTTCACATCCCAATAGTTCGCTTTTCGTTCTGATCGAAGGAATTGATTTAAATAATATTAGCTACTAATTAATTTAAATAAATATGAACGGAGTCTAAATGGCCTCAGATGTCGAAAAGGACTTATAAAAAATTAATAATTAAATATTTTTATAAAAATGTAAAAAATGAATCTTGGGTTCTGTCACTGGTAATGAGAAATTTTTCAGAATATCATCTTCAGTTTCTTATTTATTTATAAATATATGAATGCACACAAATAAATATTTAATAATTATTGATCTGTTCTCTTTCTCATTTGTCATAGTTTATTGAGAATGATGTGCATTTGTTGAATTTGAATTTCCATTAATGCATTAATTACTAGTGAATTTATAATTGATTGTAAATAAAATGTCAAGCATGATGAATAAAAATTTCAAATAAAAAAAATTTGATATGAGTAGTGGACTTTTTTGAAGAGTAAATGTTTTATATTTTTTTTTTTATATTTCCCAAGCTCGTATTCTATATATAAATGAACATAAACAATAAAAAGAATTTTTGATAAGAAAAGCATTTGTTTTGTTTATGCATGTGATTTCATGTATTTTTTTATTTTTTTTATTTAGTCAAGTAATAATACTTTGTCAGGTGACAAGAAATCCAATTAAACATTGACATTTATTTTTACAACAGAACACACATCAGCATTTTTTCCTCCTCTTTTCAATTTAAAATATTATTTATCTATTCTGGGGTTTTGACTTAATGGAAAAAGCTTGATCCCGCTCATTGAGTAGGCTATTGTGCTGTTTTGTGACACAAGTCACGCGTTCCCATTTGAATTTAAATAAAAAAAAAAAATTACTTTTTATCATTAAATGTATCATTTTAAGTTAACAAAATCCACACAAAGAAAACTAGTTTTATAAAATAAATTCATTCTATCTTCGAGAGATGAGATAAATTTTTATGTTTCTAATCGAAAATGAACTCTTTTTGTGCAGCATCCGATGGACGATGGACAGGCTGGTCGTCCTGGTCTGCCTGTGGTCCAGATTGTAAGCATCATCGACGAAGGGCCTGTGCCAATCCAGCACCAGCAAATGGGGGCAAATATTGCCCGGGACGTGACAGCCAAACTACCAATTGCACTGGCGGAATGTGTCCAAGTGGGTACTCTTTTTTTTTTCACATACATAACATCTTTTTTTTTTTATCTTTTCTATAACTTTTTAACCTCCAAGTGATTTTTTCGAAATATTTTTAACGGAAAAATATTTAGTTTGGATGAGATTAAAATTTTTCAGGGTATTAATGATTTTTATTTTTTCATATTGATTTTATTTTAATGATATATTGTAATAATCTTATAAATAATTTAAAAAAAAAAGGGGATAAAAAATTGGATTAATAAACTAGATGAGAAAAAAAGGGAAAATAGAATTTTGAATTTGAGAATTTTTCACATCCTCGTTAGGAATTCTATAAATATTTTTTGACTCGCGGTAGTGGAGAATATTATTTATATTATTATATAAAACTTATTATAAAATATATTAAAAGTTTTAAAGAATTACAGTTTCGCCTAACTGTATTCTTATTTGATTCTTCTAGTAACTCTTTTCTAACTAAAATAGGAAACGTTGGAGATGGAGGCGGAGGTCCATCCGGGGTACCATTTCTTTCTTGAAATCAAAGAAAAATAAATGAATTAAAAAAAAAAAAAATTAAGAAAAAGAGATTGTTGAAATTTTTGACATCCATTATTGTTATTCGAAAAGGACCCTAGCTACACCACTATTACAATTAAAGACAATGATAAGAAATATAAATCAACAAACTCAATTCTGGAGAAGAGAATGAAGAATATAAAAAATTGTTTAAATCAAGAATAAATAATCTCCTAATTATCGTAGGTATAAGAAAGAGACAACCTATTAGAAGCTGTAGGTAGATATCACACATTAGCAAATATCAGTCAGTTTTATCAACAATCTACTTTGGATTAGATCCAGAAGAATAATAGCTAGCAAGGTGTTAAATTTATTTTTTAAGATTAGCACGAAAAAGATATAATCATATAACACGGCTCAATAAACATGGCACGTCTTGTTATAAATATATTAATAAAAATAAATCTATATATATATTTT
>JAAAKE020004230.1:0-15614 GCA_010014785.2 Anisolabis maritima
GAATGATTTTTTTTGTTAGGATTGAGGGTTTTTAAGCCTTTAATTTAAGGCTTTTCCCTCAAAAAAAAAAAAAAAAGTGAATATTATAAAAATAAGTAGTAGCTAACCAGTATAAAAAAATTGAAGAACGCTTCAATCTGGTATTTTCTTGAGGCCACTGTAGAATGTGTGATCCAAGTTTATGCCTAAATCTGGCAATGTTTATAACTATATTTTTTTAAAATTAATTTTCTTTATTTATAATATACAATGACTATTTAATAATACGCAATTTTCAAGTTGTCTTTATAATTTCACTTACTTTATTTAACATTCGTTTCAAGTTCGTTTTTTTTTTTTGTGTTTATGAATTGTTTGGGTAGCTATTTTAAAGAAAAAAAAAGATTTTTCATTAAATCTTGAAATAAACTAAATGTGTATCTCTTGCTTAGGTCTTTGTCTAATATGAATGGGATTTCATTTCAAACTTCCTTATTCCATTCCCAGTGGATGTTAGTACAATAAACTTAATAAACCAGAGATTCTAACTTTGTAGCTTCCATCTGGTTTACGTTTCATAACAATTCCTCTTCATCATTTCTCTTCTAAAATTATTATAAAAAAAGAAAAAAAAAAAAAAACCCAAATTGGACAAGTTCTCTAATTCTAAAAAAAGCTTAGTCTAAAATTGACGAAAATAATTATTATAATAAAAAATAAGAAAGAGAGGGATGAGGAGGTAAATGGTTTCTATTTCAATCCTTTCTTTCCCTTCGTTTCCGAAGTGAACTCAATTAACGTCGACACACAATCTGTCTATCCAGGTAAAATCTCACTAACAAACTTCATGAGAATTTTTCGGAGAAGGAAATTTAAACTTTGATAAATTTTATTAAAATATCTAGGTAGCCTAGATGATCATATTTCCGATATTTTAAAAAGAAAATGATTATTTTTTCGCATATAGAAAATTTATTTTTTTGCTATTAACTAATAAATCAACTTAATCAACCAATGCATAATCCTAACCTCTCAAAGACTGGGTGAGTGTAAATGAATATTTAATAAAATTTTATTAGAGCATCGATTGAAAAACAGGCCACACCGAAATCAACTCAATTATCCATGGACAAAAAAATTTTAATTCAATAATCTATAACTAAAATATAATTCCTCACTGCACTTTTTTGTTTTAATAAACCTGATGATGATTTCTAATTATTATTTAGGAATTGCATAAGAGAAGGGCAGTTTTCTTTTCTGTGCCAGAGATAGCCAACCTTAAAAATAATTTTCACAAATATTATATTAAAATACAATTCGATTTATCGGACACTCTTGATTCTTAAAAATGTGTCCGTTATATAGAGTTGTCCATTATATAAAGATTAAGTTAAACGTATATGATCCTAAGAAATAGTCCATTATCTGGGGCAATAGACGTGTCCGATATTAGAAGTTTCACCGATTTATTAAATTACTTTTTATACTACACCTTATTGAGAAAATGGCTCATCCAATATGAAAAAAAATTATATCGAATTATTTTTTAGTCTTTTTCGGCACCTGAAGCCAATGAGACGTTCTTATTTATTTATATTAATTGGTAGCCAATATAATATAAATAATATATTGAATTCGTTCCATCACTTGTGACTGGTTTTAATGGTATTGGAAAGACCAGTTTTTGTCCTTCACTCACTTTTAGAGTGAGGATATTGAGTTTCCACACAGGCCAAACTAATTAAAAACGGGAACTACTAAATCTTTAGCTTGTGTCTTGAAACATCAAATATAGCTATTTATATTTATTTTCTCTTCAACAACAAAATAAAAATTGAAAATATTAATGTGAAGAGAATTGGCTGTATCGAAATGATATAAAATTGAAAAGGTAAGAGATAAAAAAAAAGTTATTTTTTTTTCATCCGTTCTTTGATTTCAAATTTTCTATTTGTATTACACTATGACATAACTACAAAATGTACACAAAAAGGTATAGATATCAAATAAATAAAATACGATGTTTGGTTTCATCCCATTTCATATCTGCATTTGGATTTTTGATATTGGATGATACCATCTACCTCTCTCTCAATTGAGATTGACATGTTTATGAATCCTTTCTGATTTTATAAATACCTATTACAAATAATATCATATAATTCTTTCTTATATATGCATTAAATTTGATATGCATGATATGTGGTTATAAGATTATTTATTTGCGAGTATATTTCCATCAAACTGGTTCAATAAACTGACCATCATTTATAACCATACATCATAAATATATTCCAAACAGTATATCAATCAATGAATCAATAAAGACCTTTATTATTTATTTTAAAACAAAGAAAATTCTCTTTCTTTCTTGACGATACCAGTATTTTGAAAAATTTTTAAATTTTAAAACAAAGAAAATTCTCTTTCTTTCTTGACGATACCAGTATTTTGAAAAATTTTTAAATTTAAATAAATATTCATCCAAGCGAAGCTGATTAGCTAAAACTTGATGGGTTGCAGAAATTAGTTAGGTTGGTTGTTTGAAGTTAGGTTGCTCAATTAAAAAACTCACTAATGTGTTGTTCTATTAATTGTTTCAGTTTCTCTGTATCCATGCATAAATTGTTAAATTCTTAGAAGATTTAACAACTGCACATGACCCACTCTAGAGGAGCTCTGGAACAATTAATTGAATAATCCATAAGTTTGTCATTTAGGTTGTTTTCCTTTCAGCAACCAAACATCATCTAATTTCTGCAACCCATACACAACTCATGTTCAAATCCAAATTACTGTAAAAAAAATATTTCGTGATATAATTAGGGTCAATATCCAGAATCTCAAACAAAAATTTATATAAAAAAAAATAAAAACTTGCCTATTTCTTTCACTATTTTTGTAATTTTTTAACTTTATTTTTACATAATAAAAATTATATATCTCACATAATAAAAATTATATATCTCACATAATAAAAATTATATATCTCACTTATAATAATAAAAATGATATTGAAACAACTTAGCAATTATTCCTTTTACCTAATTTATAGATCAATAACTTAATACTGTACAAAATGTCGTTTTAAGTGATTTTTCAGTCTGGCACTCTAGTTATAATGTAGAATGATGATTTATGTCGAAAGGATTGAATAAATTTCTTTCCTCAGCAATGCAATTTCTTTCTCTTGTTCTTATGAACTGATTTGAGACCGCTAATAATTAGGTCATCTGTAAATATCCAACTTATTTTTAATAATTTTTCCTTGAAAAAGAAACTGAGTTCTCATTCGCCCCATCCATACTATCCCACAATTTGTTTTTAGTCTTTTAGACATTTAGACTCTGTCTTGATTTAATTTAATTAATCGATAGCCAATATAATTTAAATAAATTTTTGTCGCTTAGGGCAGGAAACGAACACAGAGCCTTGAGATCTCTTACTCTACTCTAAGAGCTAATTAAGATATTTCTCCAGAAATTCAATAATTATATTCTTTGACGATTCTCTGATAGCTAGCAGTTTTTTTTTTAATATGATAAAAATAATATTAGTAATATATCTTGATGAAATTAATTTAATTTAAATATTAAAATTAATTACTCTATCCCACATTTATTTATTGATTGTCAGAGGTGGTTAATAGATTTTTTATTATAAATTTTTTTTTCAATAATCGTGGGGTGAGAACTAATCAAAATCTTAATGGAAATGTCACATAAGGGCTTCTTGATGATAACGTGTGCTTCATTTTGAAATGATGTCTGGATGTCCGTCTGCAATTGATCTGTCCACTCTTAGGGGTGGAGGGTGTGTGGTTGGGGAGAAGCAATCACAAGGGCTCTGGATGACCGATGATCGTTCAGAGATCCTCTTTTACAAACACACACACAATCTCAAAAATATATATATACAATTTATTGACTTCATTCACCTTTGTTGGTTTTTGGAATCATTTTGTTGACCTTTTGATAGAGGCAAGAGAAAAAAAATGGCGAATTGTGAAATTTCAAGCCCCGTTTATTTTTAGATCAAAATCCCAATAGTTTAAGTCAACTTCCCAATGATATTAGTTACATCTAAGTGGAAAGTTAATTTTAACTCCGAGACAATCTGATTACAAATACAATAAATTCTTAACTTTAATTTTGAAAGTACATATCGCAAGTAAAATTAGTTTTATTTTAAAAATATTTTATTAATATTTATTAATTTATATTTATGAAACATGAATTGATTGACACAGTCATCTACCAGGGGGTGAAACCCCTAGTTCATGTTTGGTTGGTGGAAAATAGGTAAACCACATGAGAAACTCACTAATGGATTTTTCGATTAATTTCTCCCAAATTACTCTAGACCGAACAACACGTGGAGATATTTAATCTTAGAAATTTATCACAATTTGATAGTGTAGATTAAATCTTAGGAGAAAATGACAGCAGAAAGATGAATAAAAAAATTTTAATTTAATTTTTTATTATTCATACTCAACGTTTTGGTGACCTATCGTCCCCTTATTCAGGATAATTATTCTACATTATTATAAAGATTAAGTGTATATTTCATAATATAATATTTTTTTAAAAAATCTCTTCGACATCTAAGGCCAATTGATGTAAATAAATTTTCATCGGACTGCCTGCGATCCCAAGGGGGTTATCAATCCCCAATCCAATGGCCGAGAGGTTAAAGTTATTGACATTGTCACTCTTTGATAACCTTCAAAGCTAAAAGATGTGGGTTCAGATTCTAGGCAGTTCTGGATAATTTTTATCGTAAAAACCATATACATGGGTCCTTGATAGTCTATATATAGCCCAAGATGCCGAAAAGGCTAAAAAAAAAAGGTTATCAATACTGACAATGTCAATATCTTTAACCTCTCGGCCGCGGGGGGAGTTAACGTCAATATTGTAATAAAACAATGTGGCTTTTGGATAAATTAATAAATGCTTGATCCCTTCTAGAAGAACTGGAACAATTAATAAAAAAATTCATTAATGTATTAATCATTTTAATTGTCACTCAGTAACCTTTGAAGAATTTTGTTTCATAATAATTTCTATGTCCTGGTTGATAAATTAATCTTTATTATTATATTTTTGAAATATATATGAAGTTTAATAATGTTTTTTAAATTGCAGTACTTCATGAATGACACAATTTTTCTTAGTTGAATTTGACATTTTTCATATAAACACTTCTAAATAAACTAGAACGTTTTCGTGCGTGATTTACAAAGATTTAATCTAATTCTTAATAACAAAAAAAAAAAAAAAAAAAACGAAATTGCAACACTTTCTCATTCTTTTTAGCCATCGCTAACCATCTTCTCTGGAAATATAAGATGGCCGCTCCAACCCTATCGAATATGCAAGTCATGTCAAGTTGATTTTTTTTTTTAGGTTATGTTGCCTATATAAATATTAATTTTCATTAATTGAAAATCTCCCCCCCTCCCCCCATGACTTAGAGGTTAAAGATATTGACATTGTCAATATTGATAACCTTAACAAGCTAAGGGATGTGGGATCGAATCCCAGGCAATCAGATGAAAATTTATTTAGGATATCATTTGATATAAATAAATATGCCTGGCTCATTGTATCGTAAATAAATATATATTATATATCACTCCTAGGACTATTTATTTATTAACTTTCATCCTTTTTCGATGAATGTTTTCAGAGGTATAAACCAAAATAAAACCTACACACACATAAATATAAACATATGCACATTAAGATTTTTTCATTTTTGATGGGCTTTTGACCTGAAACGTAACAATATTTTTAAAACTTGGGGGGGGGGGGGGGGAAGGGGCAATTTTGTTTTGAAGAAAAAAAATTTTTTAAAAACAAAAAAAAAAAAAAAATATCTTTATTTTTTTTTTTTTTTTTTTTTGTTGTTTTTGATATATTAAGAAGAATATAATTTGTGTGGGGGGGGGGGGGGGGGGGGGGGGGGGGGAAGGGTCAAATTTGTTATGATCAAAAAAAATTGTTTAACAGATACATTCAATTTTTTTTTTAATGTATGTGTTAAACAAATTAAAAACTAATTTATTATAAAATTATATATAAAAATATTAAGCTTGATTAATTGAATACATAATTATGGATATGTTAAGAATA
Source organism: Anisolabis maritima (assembly GCA_010014785.2). Classification (NCBI taxonomy): domain Eukaryota; kingdom Metazoa; phylum Arthropoda; class Insecta; order Dermaptera; family Anisolabididae; genus Anisolabis; species Anisolabis maritima. The sequence continues at coordinate 6,123 of JAAAKE020004230.1, forward strand.
TGTATGTACCTACAGACTCAACTCTTTTCCAAAAGAAACTTCTACTTAAAATGGATAAATAAATATTGTCCGAAACGTCCGTTTTTTCAAGGGAGTAGGGACTTGGCTGCTTGCGCCTATTTCCTCAAATATCTTTTTTAGTATTATTTTAATTTTTATTATAAATAAATACAATAAATTTAAATAACTAATTCATTCTAATATTATAAATAATTAAAATAAACGTTCGTTAACAGATTTAGTGTAATTATTATATTGTGTTTCATTTGAATTTTTACCTGAACCGAATCCAAACGACTAGAACCCAAAAATAGATAAAACTACTTTTTAAAATATATGATTTTATTGGCGTATTCAGGATTCTTGTTTATGGGGAGGGACTCAAATAAAATCTTATAATTGTATGGCTAGTTAATTTTTCTTTATTTCTAACTGGTTCTTATTAAAAATTTGTTTAATTCTATTATTTTTGTATTTTTTTGTTCCTTTCATTGTAATTTTTTGATTTTTGCAATTTTTTTAACCTTAGGGAGAGGGGAAAGCCCTGTCCCCCTAAATATACATAGCTGTTTAGATACCAACTAATTTAATTTTTGTAATCAATTCAATGGCACTCAAGTTTGCAAAATTTTTGTTGAATAGGATGCAAGGATATATGCGTAATTGTCAGTCCTTTGTGGCAGTCTGATAAATTCTTTTTTTTTTGGGACATTTGCTATCAAATCAGACTTTTACCTTTTCCCGTTTTTTTATAAAAAAAATCAAATGTCTGATTTTTAAGTGCGATTGTAATAGTACTATGGGCTACTATCAATTTGACTCGAATAGGTTAGAGAAAACGACCGCGCGATTTAGGAAACGAGGAGGTTTTAAACCCTAAAGGAAATGGAATGCCAGGCAGTTCAAGCGCAATGCAAACAAGTTGAAAACGTACTAAAATTTGAATATTATTCAAAAACATTCATTCATCACTCATTCAAATGATGCAAATAGTTTAAATTTACGATACAATATAAAAGTATTGAATAAATTCATTTGTAGATGGAAAGTTGTGTTCGGAAAAAAAAATCATTTGTATGATATTGACAAATTCTTTAGAATAAATAAAACAATGCAGATTAAATGGAAATTCATTTTACTTGATATCCCGTAAGTAAAAAATCCCGTAAATAAAAAATTAATACAATATATCAAACTATCTCTTTAATTAACAACGGTTCTTAATCTTTTCTTTACCTCGTCCCCCCTTTTCAATTTTTTTTTGTCCTGGACTTGAGTATAAAGTTCGAAGTCCTAAAAGATGTTTTAAATTGACCATCAAATGGCTACGCGGACCTCTGAGGTCCGGGGTTCACACCTTAAGAACCGACTGTTCTATAAGATTCTGGAAATTGCCCGACAATAGGTACCTCATTTCAAAATTTTTTTGATGAGTCTCCCTTGTATATCATAATTTTCTTGCTTTTTAATTTGAACATTAATACTGAATAATATTGTATCTTAAATTAAAAAAATATCTGTTAGATTTGTTATTACATTTTCTATTTTTTGTATTTAGTCTTATATATTGCTTTTTTATTTGCTAGTTGGAGAAATTTGTAATTATTTTAGTAATAGATTTTAAAATGATATTGATTTAAATATGAAATAAGAGAAGGTAGAATGATGTGCTTAATTACGCCACATTTAATAGAGGTAAATTGACTTAAAACTGCGTTTCTCAATCTGTGGAATTTGTTATTCGAAAAAAACTTTACTTATTGAAACCAACATAAGAATAGATAACTACATTCTGTTAATACAAAATAAAACCTAAAAATTCACATATATATTACATTTTACATTAAGAGAGTAATATAATTTTAAATGAATATTTTTTTGACATTCCTCCTTTAATAGAGAGGGGGAGGGAGGCGTTCGAGCTGCACAAATCAATATGAATGAGTGAAAAAATTTTGAGAAACACCCGCTTAAAAAATTCTTATTCCCATTGTATTTAATTGTTCCATATTATTAATTATTCCTCCCATCTTAATCCCGTCTCGCCGAAATCTAACATAATAAAGCCACTCAATAATTCGATGTTTAGATACGAACAATCTTGGTCATAGAATGCTTTCTTATCAAAAAAATTTTGAAATGTCGACCATTTTCGGTATCTTAGAACCCCTATTCGAATTCCAAAAAATACCCCGCACACTATTAACAACATTAGGTAAATACATATACATCATTCAAATAGCAAATTTTGAATCCTATTAAATAATATTTAACAGTAAATATACTAATTTGTTTTTTCTTTCCTTTCAGGGACGGAGCCGTAGTCTCACACAATTGAACGTGACCGAAACGTCACCAACGGCTGCGGTTTCGCCGGTGGCCGCGGTGAACAATTGTAGCTCCCCAAATGTGAAAAACAGTACTAGACCCAAATTAAGTCGAAGCCAATTAAGTAGTTGTGAATATTTCACAGTTTCCTTCGAATGTCCGGGAAATGTTACCGGCGAGGAGCTGATACCCGCTACTCGAGGCACCCGACTTGCGTGAGTTTTGCCTATTCGTCATCTACAGGGGTCACTAATTTCATTAAAAGCCTCCCGCTCTGACTATATTCACACATACACGTAACACTCCCTATTAATAATAACCTCTATTTTAGGGAAATAACACATTAATATCCGATTTTAACTTAAATAAACTTTCCATCTTATTTTTAAACATCAAAATGAAATGTGTATTTTCAATTACCACTATGGAAAAAACTACAACAATTATTTTTAAAAAAATCCCTACCTTAGGATTTGTTGCTGACTATGAATCTAACAATACTACTTTCGTTTCCCAATGTAAATTTATTTATATAAATTGGTTTAAATACATCCAATCACTTATCCATTCACATATGGATGGAAATTAGTAGTTCAAAAAAAAATTCTATAAATTTGTTAATAAAAAATTATCAATACATACATCACTTAAAAAAATAATCATGTTAATACGTATCTTCTACTTCTTTGTTAATAAATTTAAGCTTAACACTTGATATGACTTGATATGATTGTTTACATCTTTACAAGAGCTATTGTTCATTTTATCAGTTTTAATTTTTTTTTTTTATTTAATCAAATTCCGATTAAAAAAAAAATAGATTAAAAATTTTCATTAATATTAAGAAAAATTTATATAAGAGCTTTTAATAAATTTGTTTAGGCAGTCTTGTTTTCTCATTAAAATTCAATAAAAATTGAATATTTAGAAGTAAACAGATTTTGAGCTCAATTTTGTTTAATTAAAAAGGGAAGAGGGAGAAAACGAACTTATATTTTAAATATACCTATTGAGAAATTTATTAGAAAACAGAAAAAATATTAATATTAATATTTATTATTATCAATATTTGTTAGATTTTTTTTCCTTGGAAAGGGTTTTCAAGCTTTATACACCTTGAAGATTAAAATTTTAAGCTCTGTAGTCTACCATAGGTTGGAGAAACTAGTTTGTGTTTGGTAGCTGGAAGATTGGCAAACCAAATGACCAACTCACAGAGAGATTTTTCAATTAATTTCTGGAGGAATTAATCGTCGGGTAAACAGGTCAGATGGGTTGTCTATCTTCCGGGAAACGAATATTTATGCACCACTTTGCTAATAGACCAAATTACATGTGAACTAGTGGATGATATTCTAAAGAGACTATTTAAACTTGAAATGAGGCGGTTGTTAAGGCAAATATGAATCTCTCTTAGAACATTCTTTCTAAATTTATTATACAGGTAAATATAAGTTGAAAGCGAAAAAAAACTAAATTTAAAGAAAAAATAACTAATTTTAAAAGGGGAAATAAGCAAATAAAATATAATGAGCAATTAACACAAAATAAAATATTAATTTAATAAAATAAATTGAAATTGAGATTAAATAGAAAGTATATAAATGTTTGTAAAAAAAGTATTAATATATAGCTTAAGAATCAAGTATTAAATATAAAAATTATAGCTTATTTATTTATTTTAAATATAATTAAAATTAAATATTAACTTATCAAGATTCTACGTAATAAATATAAACAAAATTATTATATATATTATATGTTATTTAATCTTTTAAAATATTTTACATTATAAATAAAGGGATCGATTTTTACAAAAATAATGACAAATAAGAATTATTATTATTATTTTAAAAGATTTGTTTTATTTTCAAGTTGTAGATTATTATATATTTTTCAAATGTAAACTCAAGAAAATCGGTTGATTTATGTTCATTAAGAATAGTTAAAGGGATAATTTGAAACGAATAATAAGAGGTCCTTATCTGGTCTTATTGAATACTTCCCAGAGACTGAAGAAAGTTGGTTGACTCAGGTGCGAAAGATGTCAACCAATATGAAACGGTTAACTGTATGCTGTTCGATCGTTGTGGAGAACAACCAGTGGATGGAGAAATTTCCAATTGCGACGAATATTCCAAGAGTTTAGAGTGCAAGTTGAATGGAAACCAACGAAGGTATAGATAAATACATCCAGGATATTGAATAAATTAAAATATTCAATAATAATAATAATTATTATTATTATTATTATTCCACACGACAAAGAAGTTGGCGATGCCAAAGAAGACAAAATTTGGGTAAATTGACAAAATCGAACAAAGGAAAACGACGAATGAAACGAACACGTGTATGTGTTGCGCAATCGAGAGGAGCGAGCGAAACAAAAAACAAAAAAAAAAAAAAAAAACAAGAGGGTTCAAGTGGCGAAGGGAAAAATGAACTCGAGAAGCTACTAGACTCTCGCCTAGTGACCATCGGTCTAAATATTTAAACTAATTTTTTTTTATTTTAAATTTAAAATGTAAGTGGATATCGGCGTTAACAGCAGTTGTTTATCATTAAATTTGGAGTATATAAAAGTAATTTTGTTCTAAAACCCCTAACAATCTTATTATTATTATTTTGTTTAAATTGTTACATCAAAATTATTTCCATTTTCCAAACACCCCAATTCATCAATAATAATCTAAAAAACTTACTTTTCATCTATTCCTTTACATGGGAAAATAAAACGTTGCTGGAATCAAAAATAATTTGTCATCACTTAGGCCATCTCAAAAATTTTTACGGGATGGGACCTAATATCTAACCCTATTTTTCGCATCATAAATACCTTCAACCTTATCTATTTCGAGGACACCCATGCCAAGAACGATCTTGGTTTAGTGATTTTTTGAATACCCATATATAAATGGAATATGATATTTAGATTGAAAATTCGAGAATAATTAGAGTTTAGAAAGAAGAAATGACGACGAAAATCAACTAATTCTTTAGACATTCCATATTCATTTTATATTACATACCATAGCTCTTCCTCTCTTATAACTTAATTTTTAAACAAATTAATTAACTCGAATGAAATAGTACATCTTAAAATGATAAAAGCATCCCATGGGGGAGTCATAAAATTTTAAATATTTATGTAGTCTTGATTATTCAAACACTAAAATTATTTCATTTGAGAGAGAAAGAACATGAACTCCCTCGGAGAATTGCAAATGACTTTAGTAAAACTTAAGATACAATAGTGTTTGACAAAGTAAATTGTCTAATAAAGTTTGTATACATAAATTTACAGTATGTTTAAATATAAACATTTGGATCCTATTAATACGCGTATCGTATAAGCTTCAGTTTGGGAAGCAACGTTTTTCTTCCTTCATTCTTCATTTTATTCATAAAAATGTTTTACATCCTTTTTTTTATATACAACCTTTCGAAAAATTTTATTTCTAAATAATAATATTAAGCAAAAAAAAAAAATGCAAATAAGAAATTTATCTTCTTCAAAACCAAACGCTTGGTTTAAATTTTGGGCTTTCAAGAAACTAGGAAACCAACTACTAAATATCCAGTTTGTTGTATGCAATTTGCAACTGAGAGGCAGGTAAAAAATCATTCCTCCTCCATAGGATCTAGGAAAGTAAAAATAAGCCTCTTAAAGCAATTTTTCTCTTTGGCCTCATAACTAATTTGACTATTGGTAAATTATTTCTTTAATTAATGAATGTGTACTATTGATTGTCTAGAGTCCAGAGGATCAATGGAATTTTAGAAGTCATTGAGAGGAATAGTAATCAGTAGGAAAATATACTTTTCCAAAAAAATCAAATTTGATCTCGAGTTTTTTCGTTTTTCAGATATTTTTTACACACACAGACCATTTTGTGAGACCTATTTTTTTAGATCAACGAACTTAAAAACGGGTATTTCCGTTGAAATCTCAATTCGATTTTTTTTTTGCGATCGCTACACTATTTATAAAAATTTAGGTTTGTGAAAGTAAAAAATTAAATAATTTGATTTGGAAGTGTTTTTAAAACTTGTTTAATTATTGACATGGTGTCATAAGGAATATGAAAGAGAATGATGATAAAAATGGAATCGATAAACGATAAAAATGTTATTGACCATCTCCTATATAAATTTGTTAGAGATGATATAAATCACCCCAATTTTAATTTGATTTGTACGATAATTACGAATTAGATTTTTTTTTTGTCAACTGTTTTTAGTATGTTCTACATTTATAGATCTGTATATTATATTATCGTTTAGCAGGCAACACCAAATATCTCAATTTTTTGTAAATGAATTTCAATGGATTCAAATTTTCGAAGGAATCTGTGAATTTCATTTTTCGAAGAATGCAAATCAATGAAGAATTTAGTGGCATAGATCAATCCCATAAAGAATTTGAACCCAACGAAATTAATAACTCTAAAAATTTTAAAAACAATTGAGATATATGCTATTACCCTAAAAGCGACGATATGTGGTTTCAAAATTGGGATCTTTGTTCGAGCAAGAAAAAGTGTGGTGTATTTCATTAAATCAAGACTTTATGTATATTTTAATGTTTTGAGCAATTACGTTAATTTCTTCTTCTTCTGTTTGTTTACATATTCCGATAGAGATTCGGTTCGTTTATTTGCAAAGCTAATTATAAGATTGGATTACATAGGTTCCCACTTTCCTCTTATAAAATTAGATAATTAAAAGTAGGCTACAATCTCATCAAGGGAAACAAGCAAAGGAAGGAATAGCAAAACACCTTTATTGAGAGTATATAGTATTTTTAGAAATAATTATGAAAACGTTTGCATGACAATATCAATCACATGTATATGCTAAATTAATATATTAATAATGTAATTATAATCTTTCTTTTATCTAATCTAGGATCAATTACTAATTCTAATTCACATTAATTTTTAATTATAAATTCTACTAATCTATTATTTAATAACTTAATGTGTATATTTTATAGAAATAATTATTTGAAAGCTTAATTAAATAACTATTTCCCGTGGTTTTATTTGGTAGGGGGCTCCCCTAAACCTTAAACTATTTTAGGAAAATGACTATATAATATATACCAACATATAAAAGCGCGGCTCTCTCTCACTTTATTTCTTATTATTTATATAGAAGTATATAGGCAAAATTTATTCAATAAAAACTAATTAATTATATAGTCTAAAAAGATGGTGTTAATATTCTTGCATGTAAAATGGGGTGGCACGTGTACCCTTTGCGAATACGGCATGCATGCGTAAATAGCTTTTCCGTGGAGATCACTATAATTAAGATGGACACGACCTGAATTTGACTAACCATCATATACATTCGATTACAAACACATTTATAAAAAAATTATCGTTCTGTCGAAAATAGTGTTATGGCGTTGTCTGTTATTGGATGTTAAAAAATTTTATTCATAGAGAAAGCCCTCAAAAAAACCTCGGGGGTTAAAATTGAAATAATATTAAAAAAAAAAAAAAAAGCTATTCCGGGCTATTAATTTTTTTAGAGACAAGAAACCGGAATCAAGTTTTTATATTTTCATATAATATTTTTATTTATTTATTTATTTATTTATTTTTTTAGTTTTTACCACCTTCTTAACAAGATTTTTATTACGTAATAAGTTATAATATTAAGATAAAACTCTTGAAAATTATGTCGTCATAGAGTTTGGACGTAAATTTTGATAGTGTTTTTAGAAAAGGTTTTGATTACATGTTTATTATTATAGAAGATTTATTAGTGAAACTACAATTGAGTAAAAAATAAACTTATGGAGCAAACAGGAACTTGACTTGTTTTGACATTATGCTAACTAAGCTAAGAACTTATGGTAATATAAGAGTGATTAATTAATTAATTTTTTGCATAAAACTGTTAAAATCTATTTATTCCTAAAAGAGGCTGGTCAGAGAAATCACTAAAGTACCTTATATTAAAAAGGATTTTACACAAATAGCCAAGTAATTAAAATTATTATATTGTTTCAATTCAAAATTTAAAAATTTCTCTATCTTATGTATATATATTAATCGTTTTGGTTGTCTTGACCTCCTTTAAAAAATAATTATTTTATATCAATTCCATTATTTTTCTTCAGATCACCAAACAAGGCAATGTTTTAAAATACAATTATTATAGTACAATAGAAAATTAGCTTATATACAATACTAATTCCATATAAAAACAATACATATACCATATAAAAACAAATTCTTATAATATATAGATAAAAACAAAAAAAAAACATTACGTAATAAATTATAATATTAAGATAAATCTCCTTAAAATCAAAATTTTGCATAAAATATGAATTTTAAGTTATGGGAACAGATTTTGAACAAAAATGTTATATTTGATCGATATGGACAACAGTGCATAAATTCTAATCAACCCTAATGATAAATTCACTGAATTTTTCGATTAATTAAGATAAAAGAGTGCGAGATAATTGTTAGAAAACTATTATCTTTTTGAAAACTTTTATTATTCAGTTTTATACGACTAACTGCTCCAAAACATATCGGTCCACTCATGTACAGTTATTAATTTCAAAGAAGATTTACCAGGGGGGCATTTGTGGTCCACTACAGATGAGGTCTGCAGGAATAAATGAAAAATTTGTTCCTGCAAGCAAAAACGAATTAATTAATTCACTGCATAGTTTTTTTATTTGACAATTTTGAAACGCACAGTTTTGGCAGCTAGGTAGAAAATAAGAGAAAAAAAATTAAAGAACAAAATTTTATATCAAAATGTATGATATTATCAGTAAATCCAATGTCCATTTCCGTCCTAGTGGATAGTCTAATGGGCTCAAACAGGAATCTATAATTGAAATAATAGGTCCTTCCGTTTAGGAAGATTTAGGTGATATTTAAAAATTCATAAATATCGTTAGCGAAAATAATTACACTATACACCCTTGATTTTATAAGCCTGAGGATGATCCCAATCTAGAAACCAAATGTTTCTATAGATCAGCCTTACTAAACCTTTTTTCCTTATTTCTTTGATTTTTATGCCCAACAGAATGCATCCAATACGTATTGAGGGGACGACCCGATTAACCCCCCCCCCCCCCCCCCTCCCCCCCCCACCCCCCCCCCCCAACCAGCCCACCACAAAACA
>JAAAKE020004230.1:15624-29217 GCA_010014785.2 Anisolabis maritima
GACCCTTTATTAAACTTTTTTTTTTTTTTTTTTTTTTTTTTTACCCAAAAAAAAACACCCAAAAAGAATTTGGGGGAGGACCCCAATAACTCCCCCCCCCCCCCCCCCCCCCAAAGCAAAAAAATTACAAAATTAAATAAGAACAAGGAAAAAACATGAAAAATAACAAATTTAAATAGAAATTCTTAAAAGAAAATTTATTCCCCTTCTCCAAACAGGAACACGCAACTTGACGTTAAAATACCCTCTTCAAAGGTGTTTGACATTTACTTTGATAAATTTCGAAACACGAAATTGAAAAATTGTATTTCATATGATGTTTTTAAAAATATTTTTTTAGTCAGAAATATCTATCTTTCGTTTGAGCTAATATCTCTGGATTCATACTATTTAAAGAGAGGTCCTCTAAACTTTCTTCGAATAATCAGAATTAACTCTAAAGTTTTTTGTAGAACATTTTTTTCAATGAAAAATTATTTTTTTTTTTTTGTCTTTTCGGCATCTGAGGCCATATAGACATTAAACCATATATAATTGTTTTTTACGATACTAATTATCCAGACAGATTTATTTAAATCAATTGGTATTCAATTTGATTTAAATAAATTTTGGTCAGACTGCCTGGGATCCGAACCCACACCACTTGCCTTTTAAGGTTATCAATATTGACAATGTCAGTATCTTTAACCTCTAGGCCATAGGGAGGAGGGATTTTTTTTTATAGCAAACTTAAATTCACGAGTGTTTGTGTACTCCGGACGACATATAAGAGCTCAGTCGGTCAGACGGGCAGGATAGGTATGGATGTGGCCCATAACTTAAATACCTTTAGGTTAGCAATTCCTCTTGCTTTTTTTTTTTTTTTTTTTCTAATTGATTATATGAAATATTTTCGAGAAAAAAAATTTTCAACCATATAAAATGAATATGAATGACATCAAAGAATATATAATTTATGTTTATTCTATCTTTGAATTATTGGCGATATCCTATTAATCTAAATAAAGAAGCTTAAATAATTTATTTTTGAAAATGTAGACAAGGCATTAATAACAATTTATGATAAATATATTATCTATATATCTAGTATTATATCAATTTTGATTCTTAATACAGTCATTCAATATTTTTTTTATTAAAATTGATTTCCTTTCAAATGTTTAGTTTCATAAATTTCATCCAATTTTCTATAATTTATTTTGTACTTGCTATCTATCTATAATCCAATAAGGCTGTTAAAGGAAAATGAAAATGTTATTTATTTGTTCCAATGACTGCCAAGAAAATTAAGAGAATAATTTTAACATTGCGTTTCTTTCTTCTCTTTGGTCTTTAACATTTTAAATTTAAAAGAGAAAATGAGAAATAAAATATTTTTATATATAAAAAGCAATATGTCTGCATTTTAATCTCTCAATTATTTGAAATATAAATTAAATTAAAAAAATGAAAAAAAATCTTAAATTTAATTAACATTATAAACTGGTACTATAAAATTTTACTATTATACTTTTTCATTTTTAAGTAATAATGAAGGGGTTTATCCAAAACTTACTGATCCTCTTGTATATTTCCAAAGTCAAAATTTCTAATTAGTGGAATATTAACCTTTTTAAATTATATTTTTTTTAAATAAATATAATTATGAATTATTTTTCCCATGGAAGTAATTTCATTTAAATAACATCGTAAAGTTTTTCAAATTTGATATGAGAGTGAAATCTTTATTAATGGACCAGAGAGAGAGAGAGAGAGAGAGAGAGAAAGAGAGGAGGGGGAGCCATAGAGATGTCCATATCGATGAAATGCTGTCCCCTTGATGGAAATATGCCCCCATTAATTCCTCCTAAAGGGTCACCGGAGGTATAAATTAAAATATATTCATATACGTATATTCGGATATTATGTGATTTATTGGATGAAAACCGGAAGAATAAAATCTGTTAAACATTTCACATAATTTTTATCAAAAAATTTTAATTAAAATTGATTAGTGAAATTATTTTTTTTTGACTTAAGGAAAAATACATTTTTCATTCATCAAACCTAGAAAAAATAATTATTTTTAATTATGAGAATAATTATTTGCTATTTTTAGTAAAGATTTAATTTCTTAAAAATAATAGATAATATTAATAATATAAAATTGTGTTGGCTTGTCCATGATTGGCTCCTTCCCACCACTAAAGAAAATTGTAAAACAAAAATTCAAGGACAAAATCACCAAATTGGCTTGCATCTCAAAAAACTGTAGGCTATCAACAAAATTAAAACTATTTTATTCTATTATAATTTAGCTATTATTAATAAATTTCTTTCTATATTAGTTTTTTTTTTTTTTACTTAAAGAATAATCTAACTACATTAGTATTGTATAGAAGGATTAAGTAATATGTAGGATTTACTAGTAACATATGTCAGAATAATATATCATTCCATAAATTCTTGTCTAAACTTTCAAGTTTGGTTAATTTAGTTATTTATACATTAAGGGTGCTACAGCCACTATGGAGGTCCATTCGCTCCTCCAAATTTCTTATTTATATTTTTTATTTTATAAAAAAGTTTAAATAACACAAATTAAATAATTTTGTTTTTTTCATAACTAAATATATATCATATTTCGCAAAATTTACCTCACTATATCACCGGTGAATATTGCTTTTAAAGATTAGATAATAAATAAATATTAGAGTTATATCATCCAAGTTGAAAAATGTTAGATCTAATTACCTTTTAAGTTGAATCAATTTTCGTAGTGAACCTCGTTAGAAAGAAGAAAGCAAATTGTTCTAAAATAAATAATATCACTTTAATTTCATTAAAAATCCTCATACCGAATACTCGGGGGAACCAAATGTTAATTATTCAGTCCTGGGCTTTTTTTCTTCAAAGTATTCAATTTTTTTTTTTTTAATTTTAAAATTTTTTAATAACGTTAGTAAGACATTAATTTTTGTTAATAACTTTTTAAGTAAAATGTAGAATTACCAATGTGTTAGAAAGTACTTTCCCTCTCGCTGGTCTCACTTACTCACTCCCAGCACCATGTACTCTGTATAGTTTGCAATGAATCCCAAACAAGTGGGGAGGAGAGAGAGCGGGGCATATTTACTCTCCCTTCACCATCATCTTTATTCAGCTCTCCTCTCCTTTTGGCGATCCAAATAATGATATATAGGGAATATTTCCTTCTCTTCCCTCTAAAAACCATTTTTTTATTTAAATTAAGATTACCTTTGCCCTGTTCTTTAGTGCAGAGACAAAGAACACGCCAAAGAACAGTGTGGTTCGCTTTCCGTCCTAAAATTTATTTCTATTTATATAGACTACTTATTAATATAAATAAATAAGGATGAAGTCTAAATGGCTTCAGATGCCGAAAAAGACTTAAAACATTTCAAATTCTATATATATATATAAATATTGCAAAAATAAATATTTCAAGAGATGTTCTTATTCTGATAATAAAATACAAATATTATTCACAGTCCTTTTGGTCAAACCATTTAAATTAATTAATCTTTAATAAAACAATAAAATAAGTTTTCTGAACTGGTTGTTCACTAGTTTTTGACTGTAATTGGATTTTTGGACACTTGAAATGAATTATCAATTTAAATAACATTTTTTAATCAGAAAAATGAAAGTAGAAAAGTTATTCTTCCAGAGTACATCATTTAAATGAGAAAACTAAATAAAGTATAATTCGATTCTGTATTTTTGAATATAAAAATTAATTTAAAAAATGTCATAAGATAATAATAAAAATCAAAAAACATTTTAAATAAAAAAAAAAATATTTAAAGAACATATTTTAGATAGAATTTCGGATTAGTAAGAAAAAAATATAAATCACAGGGATAAACACTTTATCAACATCTGAGCTCCATTTTGGAGTGAAAAGATGGATGTCTTGAGTTAAAGAAAACTTTTCAAGCAGGATTTCAACTCAAATTTACACGGATTTGTCTTCTTGAGTGGAATGTTTTGAGGTTTCATTTTTCATAAAAGAAATAAGGAATGGAAAAAAGAGAAAAAATCCCTCACCCCTATCAAATTAACATATTACTTTTCCCGAAACAGCTATTATAACTTTTAAAAAAATCGAAATCCATTTGTATTATTACTTGCGGCAAGATCCCCTTAAGCTATCAAAAATAAAATAAATAATTATAATTAAATGATGTAGGGAGCGATCAGACATATGTAAAATTTGCGATCTCCCTGCATCGTCCTAATGTCTGATTTGCTATGTGGGTTTGGGAATGTATTTAGCCTACCATATCTTGAATCATATTATTTATACATATCGGACTATATTATAAATTTCCCTTCTTTTTTTATAAAAGTTTTTCAGTATCTAAGGCCATTTAGGGCCATGAAAGTTACTCTCTAGAATAACCACAACGTGTCAACCCCTGACAAGTGACTAAAGAGATTTGTATTAATAAAAAAAGTATATTTGATCTAAGGGTTCCAAATGACTTTTATTTTATATCATATCTTACAAATTCTTAATATATATTTTTATATTCCCATAAAATACTTTTATTACCATATAAAGAATTTATTTATTAATGGAAAAAAATACCTGGCGAATTCAAAAGGAGGTACAAATTTTACGGTCATTTATCATTTGATCAATTAAAAAAAAAATTCTAAATTATCACCAATTTAAGAATTTCCCGACCTTTTTTTTTTAAATGAATGCCAATTATTGTACAATCTCCAAATATGTAAATTTGTTATTATAATATCAAACTCTGCTATTTAGTTGAGCTTTTGTATGAAAGTTAGGGCTTATATATTGGGTAGAGCCATAACTAAAATACCTCAGGCCTTCCGAAGTTCTTAAATGGTGGGCGCCCTGAAATTAAACTTGCCCCCAACCTCAATTTTCTAAAAATTAATTTCTCCATTTCTTTTATCAAATTATTATTACTTTTTCTCTATTTTTCTTGAAATTCACCCATTATATAGCATCTAATAACTTTCATGTACTACTGGTATATTTTTTAAAAATATTCTTCTATCCTACAATTTTAATATAATTTGTTCTACCAATTTTTTTTTTTTTAAGAAAAAAATTCAAAGATTCTCTATTAACTGAGATATTTCTTTTCCAGACAGATTATTAGCCAGAGGCTTGATTCTATTAATTCAAATAAACTTTTTAAATATTTAAAATCATAATAATAAATATCGCAATCTTATAATAATCTAAACTATATAAAAAATCAAAAAGATCAAATTTGAAAAAGATATGCCTATTGAAATGAAGTGAACTGAAATTCAAAGAGATAAGAGAATAAAATTTCTAAGTGATTTCACATGGATCACACAACTTCTAAAAGGTTTCGAACCGAGATACAAAGCGGTGAGGCAATCTCCTCACCAAAGAAAATCCTATTAATTTAATTTTTCGGATTATTTAGGATTTTATTAATTTTTTTCCAATAAAGAAATATTACAAATGGAATTGCCTAAATAAACCTAATTATCTTTATAACCAAATTTCAATTCGAATTTATCATTTAGGAGAGTGCATTTTAATATTGTAGAGATTATTATAAAAAAGTATTCTATAAAGTCTTCAAATTCGTTTGATCGAGTGCCATCTTCTTTTTATTATTTAATATACTAATTAATTGAACATAATATCTCTTAGTTCTGGTTAATAGGCATAATTTAAAATCATCAACCGGGATATAATGTGTATGTGATAATATTTATAATATTTTTATTATTATTTTTTTAGCTTAATTAATATGGAAGGAAATAAAATATGATATTTCGATGTTTTTTCCACCAAAATGAATTATTATATTAAAACCCTAAAAAACATCATTGTTTCATTATCAATATCGTAATTTTATTCCAACTGACAAGAAACAAATAAATGACCTTTGACTAAATTTATTCAATGTAATCAACATTGTAAATCATGAATTCTATTTTTAGGCTTTTAACTGTTCATTTATTCATTGACCTCTTTAGAGATAAATAAAACAATGTAGATTATTTTTATGATTAAAATTATAATTATAAATATTTAGGATAAAGTTAAAGATAATTTTCCATAAAATTTTATTATTTAACTAGCGGCACACCACGATTTCTAAGAAACTGTTTTCTTCAGCTTAATCCTTTGTAATATAGAAAGACTGAAATTTCTTGCAACAGAATTAACAAAACCTTATTACCAACCGTCTCACATATTAATTTTGACTTGTTGATATTTGTAATATAAGCACGAATTAGGCTATTTCTATCACGAAAACTTATTCAGAGCGTTCTGTGTTTCTACCCTACTCTTTTTTAAATAAATGATTCTATTTTTTTATATAAAAATGTGACAGTTTCCATATAAAAATATATGTACTACTATGAAAATGGTGAACATGAATTCGTTCGTTTTTGATTGCTGGAGGGTAGGCAACCCAAATTTCATAGATTTTTGATTAATTGATCCAGAACTCCTCTAGAGTGATTCATCCATGCACAAAGCTTAAGTTCTAGGTAGATTTAATAACATGATTCTATCTAAAGGATCTCTGGATCAATTAATCGTAAAAACCATTAATGAATGGTCATTTGAGATGCCTATCTTCCAGCAACTGTCCATATACAAACTCCCTCAAATGTAATTGGATATCTTTGGTTTCTTCTTAGTGAATAATTAGAAGACCTACATGAAATCCATAAAAATAAATTTAATAATAGGTAAAACATTTGATGATTTTGAATTGCATATTACTCTCCTAATTACCAATGAGATAAAACAAAACATACAGGTTGTCCAATTACTTTTTAGGGGGGTAGTATATATTTTGCATATAATTGATGAATAAAAAGCATCTTTCTAGCTTTGCTGGTGACTACTGTGAGTCTGTTTACTTTTAGAAAGGGCTCGAATTTAAAAACATTTTTTGTATATTTATACAATAGATTTTTAATTCTATTGTACTGCATAATTAGTGTATGATCCCACACCCCTTTTCCTAAATACTTTTTCGCTGAACACGAACCATCTCTTTCTATCATGATGTCTATTGGTCTAGAAACACATGTAAAGCAATTTTGTTCATGGAGTGGTTGGATAGGTTATACTTCCTAGATCTCCATATAAATAAATAAATTCATTTTAGATAATAACAATTAATATTATAAATTTGATTGAATATTTAAATTAAAAATGCCTAAATTAAACAAAATGAATAATTAAATCATAAACATCTGTTTCACCTTTAATAAATTTTATTTGATTTTATTTATATTAAACACAAAGGGATTGCTAATATCCAAGCTTTTTTTTTTCTTTGTGTGAATAATTTTTTAAAATTTCCCTTTACATTTATAAATATTATTTTTAAAAAGAAAATAATAAATTATATTGAAGTTATTATATAATTATTTTGACAAAATCGAAACAAAAAATAGAGCTTTATATACGTGTCTTTCAAAGATTTTTATAAAAAAGTTTTTTTTTATATTTTTTTTCATTCAACTTTATTTAATACTTTGGTTTAAATGCAAACTTTCTAATAAGAACGTGAAACCAATGATTTCTAATATATTACATTAATATAAAAATTTGATGGGGCCACCATACAACCAAAAGTTATACAATATTAATTAATTTTTTGAATTATTACACTTATACTTCTTTGATGTAGAAGTGGCTAGAGATTTGATTAACTCAGGACCAGAGGGAGCAGCCAACGGGAAGTAGTATTTTATTAATGTACTTTTTTAGTTATTTCGATTTTCTCAAAATTCACTCCAACGATTTTGATTAAAATTCATAAAACATTTATTTAATAGATTATCTATTAAATGTATTAACCTTTGTTCGCTCCAAAAATGGGCTCACTTTCTTCTTGTACGTTTGTAAGTTATATGAGATTTTCTCCTAAATTATTCTAACGAATTTGATTAAATTGGCTGTACTTATAATAAATTAGATAATCTTTAAGATGTATTAATCATTTTCCCCTTCAAAATAGCATGGAGTTCTATATTTTGGAGTTTAAGAATCCCATAGAAAAGATAGAAAAATTCTTTGCCATGATAACAAAATATAAATATTTTTAATTCTTATTTTTGCCCCCACCTCGTGGCCGAGAGGTTAAAACTATTGACAATTTCAATATTGATAACCTTAAAAGCCAAGAGATGTGGATCCGATGAAAATTCATTGAAAGCAATTGGATACCAATTGATTCAAATAAATATACCTGGATAATAAGTATAAGAATAAATTGGTAATTGTTTAAAAGTCTATATGGTCTCAGATGCCGAGAGACTTAAGATTTAAAAAAATCCCTATTTTTGATAATAAATGAAATTAATTTAATTTAATTTAATTCTTTTTTATAATACTGATAATTGATTAATACATAAGAGAAAGTTATGTGATGTGCGGCTGTCACACCAAATTTTTTTACTTATATTTTATTTCTTTTACTCATTGTCTACAGTTGGATTAATTTTGGTAACATCTGATTAGCAAATACTTTTTTTATCCTAGTTTTTTTTACTTATCGACATCTTAGAAGGTATTGTAACCATACCAAATTTGACATAGTTAATTTTTTACGATGCTGTCTTTTTCTAGCTCAATGAATTTCCATCCTAATGCAATCCTTTGATCTGTTTTCGCTTTATTCACCCTCCAATTAACAAAAAAGAAGTATATGATTGTTTTTCTTCTTAAGAATCGATTTTTGTTCTAATTTTTTGACTACTAGAATTTTTCGTTAGATTAAATTTCACAAAAAATTAACCGATATGACGTAGGCCTAAGTTCATTTTTACCGTCGTAATTTTTATTAGCGACTTATAATGCCAATAATAAATTCGTTAAAGAATAGAGATCCTTAAATTACTTTTTGATCGACAAATACTACAATGAATAATTAAAATTTTTTGCTAGTAGATAGCCGTTAAGAAATGATTATGTAGGACTTCAGCCAATGAAAGAGTATTTTACATAATACTCCGTAAATATGTCAGTGGGATGACATAATCCTCAGTACAATAACGGTTGTTTGGCAAATCAGTAATACAATATTCAAAAATTGGTAAGCTAGATCCATCTACACCAATTTTACAAACTACATTTTAATATTTTGTATTTTGGATGGAATTACTGATGATTTGTACTATGGATGATGTCATCCATTATCTTTGAAATCTGACGTTATGTACTATGGGTGATGTCATTTCACTGACTTCGAAATATTTACCGAGTATTATGCAAAATATTCTTTCATTAGCTGCAGTCCTATCGAATAAATTAAGGACCTCCTCATTTGGGGGTCTAGATGAATGTTTATTGTTCACTAAGATAAAATGAAAAACGTTTATTTACGTTTAAACGGTGATAGTAGAGATATCTCCTTCTCTTTCTCTCTTTAAATTATATATCGAAAAGTTTTTTAACGGTAACTTTATAAAATTCTTAATTGTTTCTTAAATTCTTTCCCTCTCTAGGAAAATAATTATCAGATTTATTTTGTTGTTTTGTTAACTTTAAGACAGGCAAGATAAACTTTTGTTTAGAAAGGGAAGAAGGTTCGAAAACTTTTTGTTGAAAGATATTGAAGCTGGAAAGTTTGTAAATATAGCAAAAAATATACAATATATATATATTTATAAATATAGCCTACAACAAAATATAGTTTATTAACAAAATCTCATATACTAATACATTATTGTAATCAGGAAAATCCTTTCTTTTCACACTTTCTTTTCACATATCTCTAAATATTAAAAAGTTTTATCCTATAAAATTATTAAAAATGAAGCGTCCATTAGCCGAAGGGATAAAGTGGCCAGAATGGATAAGGCCCCAAATAGACAGATAAAATAATTCGGTTAGAAAATTCATAAATATAATTTTACGTGGAGCTGGCCAAGAATTTCGGACCTTACCATTAAAGGCCGGATTACTTCCCTGCTTCTCATCGCCCGACAGCCAGGCCCTCTCCTGATCTTAGAGTTCCTGTTCTTTTTGTATATTTACGCTATAAACAATATAATTATTTGTTCAACATAAAATTAAAAATCGGGATTAGAAATATGCGAATTTTTCTTTATTCAAATATAGTATGCTCCAAATGTAAAATTAAAACAATTTTTTAATTAATAACTACTCTTACCCCACTATATATATATATATTCTAGGTCAATTCTATATTATATTTTATATAGAATTTACATATATATATATATATGTAAATTCTATATATAATATAATATAGAATTGACCTAGAAAACGCTTATTTCCTTTACAATGGTAATTTGTTAAATTAATAGACCAAGTATTAGATTTTATTAATTTTCTATAACTAATTTGATTATAAATCTATTTTAATTATATTATATAAATTTCATCAATGTTGCGTAAATGATGTGGATTAATAATTAGATTTTTTACAAGGAAAGAAAGAGAGAGAGGAGGTTGAATTTTGATAATGTTTTTTTAATCCATTCCACCATTAAAAATGTATCATATTTAACGTACGAATGTTTGCTTCTTTTTTTTTCTTTTTTCTTTTGACTCTAATGGTTAAAATCCCGACAGATGTCTAAAATATTGGTCCCATTAATGGAAAATTTAAAACGTGCAATTCTCCAATTTCGTCCCTTTTATAATCGGATCGAAAAAACCAAAGGATTTTTTGAATTCGGTTGAATTAGTGTTCATTCAGGCAGAAAAATTGAATTGCACTTAAAAAAAAAAAAGTGGATAAAATATAGTGGGATTGAAACATCGAGGTAATAAATTTGATCAGAGACTATTAATAAATAAATACTATTTTATATAAAATAATAGATCTAATAAATCTCAATAAAATATCGAAATACAAGATGGAACCTACCCAACCAATCAACTCAATTTATTTGTAGTCAAACCAGGGTGTTGTTTCGGTCCCCACTCTACAGATTTATTTGTCTGAAATTAATAAATATTGATGGATAATAATTATTAATGAATCAATAATATAAATAAACTATGCCTAAATAGACCATCATATGCCAAAAAAGTAAAAAAATAAAAATGAAAATACATTTATTTCAAGCTAGAACTTTAAAAAAAATTCCGGCAATTTAATTAAATCTTTTAAACTTTAAACAGATCATACTAATAGTCTTTACAAATATATTTATATAAATCGATCGAAAAATCTACGGATCGATCATCCGCGGTTCAGTTGAGCTTGACTTTATCGATTCTAGTAGCTAGATTTTTCATCTCAATCTAAATTAAAAATTTATTTATATTTAATTTATATTTCATTTTAATCTGTACATATCGGCGGTAATAATAAAAAATATTCCATATTGATTCTTCTTTTAAAAAATAAATTATATACGATACAAAAGTTACTATTTCTAAAAAAATAATAATAAATGCCTGCAAATTAGACAATCTTTTATGCAAGAAGTCGAAACATGTATTCACGTGGAATGTCCTGATAGGTTGTATCAATTAGGCATTTCTCATTAATTGAAGACTACCTAGAAAAATCTACATTTTTAACTCCGTAGCACCATAAAGAATAGCGCAAAAAAAAGACGATTGGCGTTTAGAAATAAGGCCAGGCACGGATATTTTATATAAAGATACAGAGAGAAGATGTGGAGGAAGGTAGTAGTTTTATTAAGAAAATGAAGATAAAACAAATCAATGTCAATGTTTCGGGGACTAAGCTCACCCATCATCAGACAAAATTATTTCTTTGCTTCCTTTAATCATAATATAATACACGTATATTGAAAAGCGTAACGAGTGATGACTTGGTCAGGGACAATATTTGGTATGTTATAAAATATATGATTCAAAGAGTTAAAGAATAATTTTCTTAACAACCTGTTCCTTATGATGGGTGACGCTTAGTCCCCGTAACGGTAACGTTGACTTGGCAATAATAATTTAGGGCCCAAAAATATCTTTATTTTGTCTTCATTTCCTTGAAGAAAATAGAATTTATTATGTAAGAAAAAACGAAAACCATTTGAGATAATGAATATCTAGCCTGGATATGAAAATGAGGCGCGAATGGTTGTTTCCACGCCTTGTATTGGCGTTTAGACTTTTTAGCAAATCTTGAACAATTTTATATGATATGAAACATTTTAATTTTTATAAGAAACCTCAATTATTAATAATGAAAATTTTTATTGTATTATAGCCTATATGCACTTAGGAGAAAATAGATCCACCCTGTATTTTCTGGGTTTTATTACTCTTTATTTTTTAAGTTTTGAGTAGTATCCATAAAAAATCTATAGATTCTTTTCTAAAATAATAAAGTAAAAAAAAAAACCCAAGGTTGGATTATTTAATTACTCTCCTTCCCATGCCTAAATCTTTATTATATTTCATTTATAATTTTTAATGGAACCCTTTATATTTGTCCATTGTTTTTATGCTAAATGCTATTTTTATATAAAAATAATATACTGAAATATAAAAAACTAATTTTTTTTGTTTTTACCCTTTTTTTTATTTATGAATATTTTTTTTTGAATCAGATAAAACTTTTTAATAAAAACTTTTTAATAGAGGTTTTTTTTTTTTTTTTTATTATATTCTTTATATTATAAAATATTAAAGTAAAATTATATAAAACTAAAAATATTTCAAGTCTCTTCAATCAACTTATATGTATTTTCATATCATATATCCGTATATTTATTATTGACGTTTTTATGAGTCATCAAATAACTCTTTTACTAGTTAGTAAAAAAATTATTACATGCTTGTTAAAAAAAATTAAGTAATATTATGCAAAAATGACTTTTATAAACTGTAAAAACGAAGAGTAAGGAATAAAAATTTTTATTGTATCCTTGCAAATTAGGTATAAACATAAATTTTTATTACTTGGAGAACCTATCTCTTTCTTTGGCACAGGTACATACATACTCAGATATTTTTCGAGGGAAGGGGGAGCAAATACATTTTTTGTGTGAAATGATTTACAAAAGACCATATTTAAAATAAATGAAAACGTTTGATAAAAAAAGCATATATTCTTATTGAATGAGAATATTTTATAACACTAACAAAGGTTTGTATTAGATTTCTATGACTATGACGATTTCAACTTCAACATAGGTTTCTATTGACAATGTCAAGAGGCGCTGACCCTCGGTTGGGTGGTCCCGAGGAACAAGACTGTTTAATTATCTATCTATATAATTGAATAATATCTTCTGACTATATGTAATATAATTGTATAATATATAGTCAAAATTATCTCAACAGCCGAAAAATAACGTTAAAATAAAAATAATCAACATAAGGGAAGAGGGCTCTTGGATTTATCTCTGCTATCATCAAACAAATTCTAAGGTTTATATAAATTTTAATTTTAATTTTTTAGATAGACTTTAATAAAAATTAATAATGATCAGGTCTTTGTTTATTGGATTGGTTTGCTGAATTTCTCCTAGAAGAACCAATAAATGATATATTTGATAGTTTTTGCGATAGGGGGGGGGGGGGGGGGGGAAGGACAAGGGGGCCAAAAAGACCGCAGAATCTTTAAAATTTTTTTTTTTATTTTTTTTTTTTTT
>JAAAKE020004231.1:0-11193 GCA_010014785.2 Anisolabis maritima
AAAAGTCATAAAAATAACCCCATATAATGTATTTTTTGAGTTAGGCTCAGGATTCCCGGGTGCAGTCAGGTGAAAACCCATCAGATGTGAGCCCCTCAGTAATTAACGAGAAAAATGCCTCTCTCCCTTTAGCGAAGAGGTAAAGCTCTTGCTTCATGATCTAAGGGTCAGGGGCTCACTTCCCATTCCCTATTTAAATTATATTGACTATCAATTAATTGGAACGAATATGGAAGGAGACATTATAGAAAATGAGAATTCGATATTATTATTTAAGGAATCCGACGAAACACTTCAGTTGGTGACTTTCATCTGCAGTGGATCCAGCATCTTATGTCTCTTCATCACTTGCATTATTTTATATTTGCACAGGTAAAAAAAAGACAACCTTATTTATAAATAAAATATATTTCCAATTATAATAAATAAATTCCCTTTTTAGGGATCCTTATACTATGGGTTGCATAAATTAGTTCGTTTTTGGTTGCTGGAAATACCATTAATTTTTCGATTAATTGCTCCAGAGATCCTCTAGAGCGACTAATTTCTAAGAGATATCAACTGACCTGCTAGAGAATTTTTTCGGAAGACAATCGAAATATCAATTTGAGAGTAAGTCCTTTAAGTTGCCTAATTCCAGTAACTATAACCCAACGAATTTATGCAACCCATGATGGTATGAAGCCCTTTAATTAGTCAGAAAATCAAAATCTTTTTTTTATTTATCGGTCTTTTATGAAATTTCATATTTGAAAAATAAATGTCTCAATTTGATCAACGTATGACACCGATTTATATCAAAAGTAAGATTGTTTATTGAAAGAAAACATTTCCGCTTGCAACGGATCAGAAAAAAAAATTACTCGGTATTAGGCGAGATTGAATTTCTATTAATAAATTATCATTTTTCATCAGTATAATAATTCTATTGTTAGGGAAAATTATTATTTTTTTATTAAACTAGGACACAATTCGATCCGTAGTGTTGCTGTGTCAGAATGCATGATTTATCCCCTGCGTCCCGCATTTTAAATTATCTCCCTCGTTCTCTTCCTCTCCTCTTGTCAACTTCTGATTGATGCGATTGTGAAAAGATTTAAAGTGCGCTTTTCTCTTTTAATACTGCCAATGAAAAAAAAATTCATTTTTATTTTATATCGCTTAAAAAAGACTATTATTTCAATAAAAATGAATTGATGTAAAATAAAATATTCATTATTTTTCTCTGAGGCATTTCAAATTAAATTTGTGCCCCGATTTTCCTTTTTTTATATAAATTATTCATCAAAATAAAATAAAATTTTTTGTCAAGATGTGAGTAAAATTCAAAAGTTCTATATACTCATTGTCTAGTAATAACTAGTTGTTCTGTTAAAGTTAGTCCAAATATATCCCCTAAGATTTTTACTTCCATCTAGTGAGGGAATCCAGCAACTATGAGGAAAGAGAGCTTTCTTTATTGATTAATTTTTCCGAAATTTTCATTTAAAAGAAGCATTTTATTTTATTCTTTCATACTTTTCTTGTTTCTAGTTTAGAGTGTTTAAAAGATGTCTTCCCTAAAATATGTCAAATAGATTATTATTGATATGATGGCAACATTACTCCCCAGTTTTTATGTTTATTATATTATTAAATTAATAATAAAATATCAGATTTTTATTTGAAATATTTACCTTTATTTAATAAAATTCATTTATTGCCGGTCATATTTCTCGATTATCTCATTAAAATCAAATTCAATATCTCTTATCTTTTGATAATGGAGATTTTATTATATCTATATTTTATAAAACTAATTTAAAAACATTACTAGTTTTATGACTTAGATAATAAAATTTTGAAAATTAATTTTAATATTAATTTAAAATTATTATTAGCTATTTAAAATACATTAAGTCTTATGTCGTAATATATGAAAGTTTAACTTTTGAATTTTTAAATTTCATAGATACTTAGATAGATGTATTTAAACAAATTCAGAATATTTCAGTTAATTTAGGGTCTCAAGGAGAGAATATTCCTGTTACCTGTTTGAGTCCGATTCGACTAAAGAATTATGATTCACACATGTTGCTTGAATTACGAAATATTTTCAATGTCGTAAACTATGATTAAAGTCAACCCATTCTAGAGAAACTCTGGAAAAATTTCATTAGTGAGTTGCAGCTACCAAACCCGAATAATTAAATTATGCGACCCATGTTATGTATGATCAATTGTTATATCTAATGATATTTCAAAATGAAATTTATTGTTTATCCTGAAAAATACGCAGACAAAATGATTTGCTCAGCATAAAAAGTTGTAAATATTTTTATTTTATTTTATTCTATTTAAAAAAAAAAATATTGAAGAAAGGAAGCGTAACTATATTTATTATAAGTCAAATGGGTCATCTAACTATCAGGGGCAAAAACATTTGTAAGAAGACAAAAATCCCAACAAAATATTTTTTAAAAGACCTTATAACGTTTTGGAAGAAAAAATATCTAGGTCAGAGTTTCCCAAAGTGCGCCATGAAATATTCTAATAAGTACTTTTGATTTTTTCATGGAAGTAATTACTCTTTAGAATTGAAGGTATGTCTAAAAATTTTATTTAATTTTCAAATTATAGTCAAATTTTTGTTAATAATAATAGTATTACTGAACATTTTTAATAAGCTAGGAGGGCCATAAAAATTCCATGGCTTTAAAAGCGCCTTGAACCTAATAAGTTTGGGAAACCCTGGTCTAGATAAAAAATGAAAAATGCCTCAATTTCATAATTGATTTTTTTTTTTTAATTAAAACTATATTTTACCACCTGGGACGAAATTTTAAATACCGTTGGCCTCCCTAATTTGGTTTTTGAGTTGTCCTCTGTAAATAAAATATTTCCTATTATTAAAATTTATAGAGCTTAATCGACAATAATCTACATTTGCAGGAATGTGCAAGAGGAACGTGCCTGGATCGGCCAACATCAAAGCCTATGCCTCCTACTCGCCCATTTGCTTCTCATCTCGTTGATGGATCGAAATTGGTTAAATCTCTCCGAAGTGAGTATGCTCTCGGCAACTCAATTAGAAAAGATGCTCTCCTCTAATCTCCAATGATGACTCACATTAAGTAACTTTAAGGCCGAAATGTCCGACTTTCAATTATTATTATTATTATTATTATTATTATTATTCTCTAATAAAAATTACTTTCGCTTTAATTATACATTTCTATTAAAATGATTTCGGAATTTCCCAATAAATTTCATTTATTATATATTTTAAGATATCTGTAAAATTAGATATCTTCAAATATAGAACTAAAAATATATTTGCCAAACCACATAGAAAATAATAGTAATCCCATCTCGTTATGAAATAAAAATCGAGGACAATTTAAGCCTAAAAAAGTATTTTTTATTTATTCTTGCAGTGATCGTCCTCTCCTTTGGTGCAAAGGTAGAGGTCTCACTTCACGTACCAGCTTCGACAAAAAATTTATTGGTATTAATTGTTAGCCCATATAATATAAATAAATAAGGAAGGAATCTAAATGGCCTCAGATGCCGAAAAAGACATACATACAAACAAATTCTTGCAGTGATCAAATTGAAGGATAAAATATATTTACTGTTAACGGTCCTTTTCTTTATTATGTAAATAAATTTTTGTTGCTCAGGGTGGGAAAAGTGACTAACCCTAGATCCCCTTCTTTTCTGACCTTTTTTTAATTTTATTCACACATTCAAAAATTATTTTGGTAGGCACAGGCCTACCTGTCTCGCCCTCTCGATGGTTTGTTTAAAGTAGAATTTTCCTGTGTTGTAGAAAAGTAAAGTAAAGTAACCAGATGCGACCATTTCTATCTGTAATTCTTTCATAATGTCAATAAAGTTCAGCCAAATTACACAATAAATAAATAAAGTTAGAAAAAAAAATTCATTGAGCTGCTAAAACTTGTAGAAACTACAACTTTCTTCTTTTATTAAGTTTCTCATCGACTTTCAATTCGTTATAAAGAGAAAATCTTTTGCTCTCTGTTATTGTATTGTCACCATCTGTTTTTATGAATAATTTTTATTAAGGTCAATAAATTTTTATTATTTGCTAAAGCAATAGAAATTCAAAATAGTATTTTTTTTATTCAAATTTTCTTTTTTAAAAAGAAAAAAATATAAAAAATTGTATATACATATATAAAAATTTTGAAGAGATATTATTAATCGCTAGACTCTCAAGAGTGTAGTTTATTTCCCCTCCATTTTCTCTCAGTCATGATAAGCAATCAATCATCTCACTCCCTCTCTTTCTCAACCCTTCAATTTTCAAAGGATTTATATATAAGCTGAGTGTATTTTTAATTAAAATATTATCTCCAACTGATAACAATTTTCATGAAATAATATGATATTGGTTGGGATAATAAACATGAACAGGCACATTAATTCTACTTATGTATTAAAAAAAAAAAATAATAAATAAAAAAAACGAATGATAAAGATTTATTTTTTAATAAAATTAATAAACTGAATCATTTCCAAAATGAATATATTTTTAATTTTTATGTCAGCTGATCAGGTAATGATGTCAAATTATTTTCTTTCGGATATGTTAAAGTAAATTGTTTATTGGCAAATGGACATTTTATTAAAAACCCTTATAGTCAGAGTCGGCCATATGTGAGATAAATGCGGCACACAGGGGTCCAGATAGAAAAGGTTTAAAATTTTGGGTGGAAAAAATGTTAATTTGGTTTTTTTTTCATTTTTTTGTCTCGGCATTTATTAATTGGTAAAGAAATTTTGGAGAGGACTGCGACTTTTGGTACCAGGGGCGAGACCTCTACCTCTGCTTCAAGGGACAGGGCATCTTTTCATATTAATTATTTTTTATATATTTTATTAAGTAAAATTATTTTTATTTAATAATATATATTTGTTAAAATTCATGTATGGAAAGTATAGATATTAAATTTACTACTAGTAAAATAAAAATATTATTTCATTTTTATTTATCCCACAAGAAACAAACTAGGATGTAAAAATTCATTTACATTATCTTAATTCGTGGCAATCGGTGAAAATTTCGACAATCCAAAATTAGTGTGACAATCGCTCCTTTTTTTTACTATAAAAGATAAAAGACTACGAACAGAGAGAATATTAATAACTTTTCAAGTTCGTTGAAAATTTTAAATATATAGAATTTCTATCAAGAAAATTACAAAAAAGGATGTAATTCCTTGTCTCAAAATTTTTTATACTTTTATTTAATATATTTATATAAATATATAAGAACCATGAATTTATTTTTACTCCCTTTTCCAAGTCTTGAGAAAAAATGATGAACAAATAAATTAAACAAAAATAACCACCTATCTAATTTTCACAATTAGATAGGTGGCTTCCCTTGGATCAGAGATATTTTAAAGGAGAGAAAGTCAGCCAGTAGGGTAGCCTCTATCGAAATAAAACATTTTGGGAGTTTTAGGAGGCTACCCTACTGGCTGATTTCCTCTTCTTTTATATATCTTTTATTTAATTTTTTAATTATTAATTTTCAGAAATCATTCGATCCTTTATCAGGACAATTGTCCAATATTATACAAGGCGACCATATATTTCATGCATAAAATAAAGCCACATTTTACTATAACAATATTATTCATGAAATATACTCTCATTTTGCATAATATTGGACAAACGATGATGACGGAGCGATTGGTGAAAATTAATCAAAAAAAAAAAATTAAATAAATCCTTTATTTTTTTGTTTATGTGACTGCTATTATTATTATTATTTTTTTCTTAAATTTAGACTACACATCTATATAAATTTTATCCTCCGATTCCTATTTTGCCTTTTCCATGCATTATATTGTTGCGATTAAAAGTTCTGATGACAAATAGTCCCCAAAACTGTTGACAAAGAGCTAATCATAACTACTTAATTTATTTACTCCTGCTAAAATTCACTTCTAAATGAAATTGGAATAAAAAGTGAAACTAATGAAACAAAAAACCAAAAAATTAAACATTAAATCGTCGCGAGGATTCTTTTATTCTAATAAATTCATTTTGTAACTAGCTTTTCAGAAGTAGTATGCTATTTGGATGGTCTACCTTCCAGAATAGAAACACCACTTGTATTTGATATCTATGGGACTGTATTTACCCTTAGCATCCTACTCGAAGGTATAAACTAAATCCACTGTTTGCATTTGGCCGAAAGCCAGCAACTCGGTCTTAATTTATTATCCAAGAATCTACCTTCACTAACCATCAGTAATCCGTTTAATATTCTAATTATTAACTTGAATAAACACATTTTTTTCTCTATGATAATCAAAAATTTCTTTATTTCTCTAAAACATTTAATCCGTTAAATCGATCGATAAGCGATTTGGTTTTTTTTTTTTCATTTCTAAATAAGTTTCCGGGACAAATTCGCCACAGGGGGGTATTTAATGGGAAAAAAGTGTGTAAAGGAGTGACAGATAAAGTCCGGATGAATCCTCTCTCTGTCTCTTCAATCCCGGCCTCGAAATGCGGATCGTTAACGAACCTTCCTCGCTCCAGGACATTTGTTACCAGAACTCTATTCCTATATACTATACTGTGTATGTATATAAACTCAATTCAGAACTTGCTCTATGCTCTTGCAAATTTTACTACAGATCAACTTCAATTATTATCGTTAATCTAATCTTATCAATACCCTTGTGTATTTTTTATTTATTTATTTGACCTTAAACAAATCTATTCTCTCTTCCAAATCCAATAATATAAGAATTTTTAAAACAAGATACATTTTTTTATATATTATTATCCATTAGTGGTTAGCAAGTAATTAAATATATGAGTTTTATTTGTATTAACTCGAAGTATTTAACAAATAAAAAAAGAATATATAACATTTTTATTTTTCAGGCTATGTAATAGTGTATCTGTAATAATAATAATTCCGGATATATATTAATAATAACTCTAATTTGTTAATCTGGGAAATAAACAAAGGCTTAACCTTCCAATTGATCTTATTAGTTAATTATACGATCTACATAAAAATACAAGATAGTGGAATTTAGTGGGAATTTATTACTCTTTTCATATAATGAATTTGCTATTTTGTGTTTTTGTATAGGCCGAATAATTAACTAGTAAAGTCATTATGAAGGTAAACCTTTGTCTATTTCCCTGATAAAATTCATAAGCAGAGAGATATTGTGTGTTTGGGATCTGAAGAAAAATTCACTATATATTTAAAGTCTATCTGGCTTCCGATAGACAAAAACAGGAATTGGAACGAGAAAAAAAGAGATATTGAATTTTCTAACTAGAAATAATAATGAAACGAATTTAGTGGAAATAATAGTTATAATAATAATAATAATAATAATATAGAAAAAAAATTATTGACAAAAAAATATATATATAGAGAATGAACTGTAAATGATAAGCTTATTTTCAATTAAGCTGGAATATTTGTTATTCTTGAAAAAATAATAATAATAGTAATAATAATTTTCTTGTTATATATGGAATATATTGACTACCGTTTTAAATAATAATAATAATAATAAAGAGTTTCTATGCGCCATCACCAGGATTTGTTATGAATAGTAGTCAGTTAATTCGGTATATAACAAAAAAATTATTATTATGTCGAAGAACAACAAATAAATGTAATAGAATCAATTACGACAGATGGGATAGTCATAAATAAGTCCTCTATGTCTATTAACAAAAAAATAGATATTTCGCAGGTGGTTTCCCTAGTATAAAATAAGAAAAACCCATTATGAAGAAAGAATTATTTATTTAATTACTCATTCTATACCATTCAGATGACGTTACAATAAGCAATTTTAAATAAAACTTTAAATCTTAATTTTCTCACCTTGTGATGATAATGATTGTTATTATTATTATTTTATATTTTTTCCTCTTTTCTCCAAGCAAACGCATTTGGTAATTATCGAAAAAAGATTAGCGTTGCTCGCTGTGCACTATTTAAACCCGCATTGCCTCGATGTGTTGATGAATATTTAATAATGCGTCGGCGAAGAGAGAAAGATCTCTCTCTCTCTCTCTCTCTCCCCATCCTAATACGAAAATAAAGACGAGATCACATGGGGCTGATTTAAAGGCTCCTTTCTCTTTTCTAGCTTCTCTAGATCACAACCTGTCATTTTATTTTCGATTAAGTTCTACCTTCGACAAAGAAAGAAAAAAATTTCTCTATTCAAAATTTATATATCAAATTGGGAAAAAATTTTTTTCTTAAAATAATAAAAAAAGAAACTACACCCTTGACAGTACCAACCTTTGGTCACTGGATAATAAATAAATGAATTTTTTAATTTTTAAAAAATGTTTTATGATAACAAAGAATTTTTCTTCCCTCAAATTATTAAAACAAATTTATATTATTTTTTTATTAATAAAATAAAATATCTTTCATTTATTCTCCGATAAAGTTTTTGTAAATAAAACTTATTCTATATATGCATTTGTAAGTAATTAATTCGATTTTAATTATAAAAGAGCGAGGAAAATAAAAATAAAAACTCCCTCTTGAAACTTCATTTATTTATGTATTTATTTAGTCTTGTGGAATAATTTTTGTTATTTTATTAAACAAAAATAACTTCTGCACTTTATAGGGCTCTCATAGTCTGGTTTATTTAATATTTTTATATCATTTTAACAGAAAAAAAGATGGAAAATTGAGTGGGGAGGGGAACTTCCGATCCTCTATTTATAAGGCGAAGGAGAAAAAAAAGATATAAGGAAGAAAATAAAAAGAATAGACAGAAAATGTTATTCTATCTCTAGATAAATTTTTCAGCAAAGCCACTTGTCTGTCGATAATGTTACACATTGCGAAATCGATAGCAATAGGAATAGCGCAAACTCAACAAATATGGGTTGGTTTACTCTTTATTGGGGATTAAATTATACTAAAAATATGTAGCGTTGTTCAACAGATCGGTTTCATTTATATTGTGTACATATAGGTACTTAAATGAATAAATCCTTCCAATTAGCCTTTCAAATAGGAAGGATTATGCAACATGAGTTGAGAAATAGCTGATTAAAAATTCAGTTTAAATATTGAAATTTATTAATAAAACAAAAATTTTTTAGATCTCGTTGAATAAAGATAAATCCCCAAAACAAATGTTTATCTTAACAAAGGAGGTGCATTATTTCGAACTTATGTTATGTTCCAGAGACTATGTAGTGCCGTAGCCATTCTTCTTCATTTCCTCTTCTTGTGCTCCCTCCTCTGGTCCACAATGGAGGGACATCATCTATATTTGAAAGTAATAAAAGTATTCGGCACTGATGAAGGCTTGGGTCGGCGCTACGCAGTGGCAGCATATGGAGTAGCTACGGCCATCGTCGCTGGCACGGGTGCCGTCGCTGCCATGCTCGGACAGACAGCCTACGGACACGACCAAATGTCAGCATAACTAGTCTTTCTTATAATATGTAAATATATAAAGAAATATAATGACGATAAATTAAATATACACTCATTGTATTATTAAATTTTCTTTGTATAAGAAGGCTTTACAAATGATGAAATACTCCAGGGGTGACGTATATCTCGAATTGATCCAAAAAGTAATCCATTCAATTCGGAAATCCCACTAGATTCCACATCTATTCTAAGCCCAATAAGCTTTGTTTAGATTATGATCACTTCGATTGCTAAAGCTATCTTAGGGTTTAATTGAAAAGGGAAGTTTCAAAAGTGTTAAGTGCCTAAATTTAAAAAATTGTTTCATTTATGTAGAAATGTGCTAAAAGCCAATGATAAATTTCTAACAAACAAAATCAACCAATTATTAGTTGTAAACGAAGTTAATAGATAGCCAGATGCTCTTGCCTAAGCGTTTGGTAAATAGCACTTTATGGGTTCAATTAAAAATTTGGAAGAACTGGGCAGAGGCAGTGAAATATTTATCACACCAATCAATTTGTCAACTGGCTTAATTAAAAATAAAGCATTAATAGGACAATCAGTCAAAAAATTGACCGCACCTTTAATGCTAAGTGAGAGAAAAGGTGGGGCGAAGAAGAAAGAAAATTAAATATAAAATTTTTGAACAATTTTTTATCAGGTACTATAATAATAATATTATTATTAAAATTCGTTAAAGTTAATGTATACCTTTCACAATTTCACTCAGGAGCTCATTCTTAGTAAGTACGTGGATGGCGACCACGAGTTACTCAAACTAAGGCTGGTATTTCTTCTATTCCCTCTCTACCTTCTCCCTCGTCCTCTCCTTCATTTCATTCAAGTGGCTATGCGATAGCCCGGCTTGTGCCGATTACCGGGAATAAGGCAAGGACCATTTCTTTGTACATAACTAGGATCTGTATCGAATTTTCAAATTCCTTTATTGTTTTATTTTCCCTTTTTAGAAATTTAATTTTCTTATTAGTCTTAGGATGGTTCCCCTAAAACACTGTTGGATTAATAATTAATACTTGTCTCATAAAATAATATTGCTGATAGGTAGGGAAACCAAATATAAAAATAATTAGTTCCAAATTTATGGATAAGAAAAATTGGTTATGTGGTGATTCGAAGGTGAAGACAAATGAACAACAGCCATTATTATTTTTTTATGCTGACGTTTCGGTCTTGGTCAAGATCGGGTTCAGAACTTAACTCTAGGTATATTAAATTCGATTATATTAATATAATAAGATATTGAAACACACCCATAAAAATATATATACACTTACACTCACGAATGTGTCTAATTTAATACAATTGAAAAGATATTCATATAACATGTGACTTTGAGGAGAGTCCAGGTGAAATTTTGGAAATATATTGAAAAAGAAATTCCATACACCCCTAGAAAACATACATTCTCAAAAGGACATATTTTTATTTGCATTAGATCCCTTTTAACTGGCGCCAGTGAATTTATATAAAAAAAATTTTTCTTTAAGTTTATCGATAAATAATGAGCTTGGAATGAACATTTCTAATTTTCAAAATATACAAAAAATTAAATTTATAATTTCCATAAGAATTTCATGGCTCTACAAAATCAAGACACTAATTATTAATAAATAAAGTATTTCGGTTACTCATTCCCTCGATCATATCACAAAGATTGTTGTATCTATAAATTTTCATTCCATATTGTAGATCTCTAGACACTGATTTTTCAGAGTGCG
>JAAAKE020004242.1:0-11192 GCA_010014785.2 Anisolabis maritima
ATCCCCCCCGTGGCCAACATTGTCAGTATTGATAACCTTAAAAGCCAAGGGGTGTAGGTTCGGATCCTAGGCTGGCCGATGAAAATTTATTTAAATCCAATTGATATAAATAAATATGCCTGGATAATAAGTATCGTAAAAAACAATTATATATCGTTTAATGGCCTCAGATGCCGAAAAGACAAAAAAAAAAAAACAATGTGAAATCCAATCTAATTAACTGGGGCCTGATGATTCAGTGGGTAACACTAACTGAGAGACGTGGGTTCGATTCCAGTAGGCGCATATTTTTTTTCCGGAAATGTGAATTAATAAAGGAGCATATAATGTCCCTTTAAAAATAAAAAAAAAGTGATTTATTATAATAAACAAAATACATTAAACAATAATGATACATTTGTATGTTTTTTTTTTTTTTTAATACTTATTATTTCTCTTGCTTCTTCTTCTTCTTCTTCTTCTTCTTCTTCTTCTCTTAACAATCTCCTCACAACTGACACTTGTAACTTGTGCTGTCTATAAGTTGATAGAGCTATTCATATAAATTCTACACTAATTATACTTTCAAACTAATAAACTCTCAGTAAAAAGTTTCACTCTCATTCAATCACAAGCAGTGATTATCCCGCGCTCTCACTTCCTCACCATTAGAGCTTCGCCTATCATCGCACTCACAACTCGACACTAATTTGTTATTTATTCCATAAAATATATGCAACTATTAGACTTATTCTGTCTACTTTTGGTGGATATATATTTTCAAACTTTTCTAAAAAATTATACAATTTATATACTTTTAATAAATTTCTTAATATTTGTTCTTGATTCTGCTTGTATATACATAATTTTACTGAACTTCCGATCCGTCCAAAAAAAAAAAAAAATTTAGACCTCGGACCACTCAGTTTACGCGTCTCCCATCCTCAGGACTTTAAATTACAACAATACATAAACTCAGGAGAAAGGTCCTTATAAAAATGGAAATTTGTACTTTAGTTGTAATTTGATGAGTCGCTTAGTTCCCAAAAATGCTGATAGAGGATTAAGAAAATTTTTCTTCATTTTTATTTTATCCTGATATTTGAACAGCTCTCCACCAAAAATGTGTTATCTTTTGAGTTTATTTTATCACTCTCTTTGGCCTCCCGTCTCTTAATCCGCTACCTTCACTCTAAAAGCTTTGTTTCATCAACAATCCATGAAACCTCACTTTGAAGATTAAAAGATCCGTCAAATTCCGTCCTTTTATTCAAAGATAATAATTTATTTGAAAAGCTTTTCTCTTAATTAAATACGTCCCCTCCAGGCTCCAGGCATTTTTATATTTTATATTTATAATAATAACTGGATATAAATAGGATCATATTATTATTAGGCTGATCCTTTTGAGGATTTAAATAAAATAGCCTCATGAATTTGATTGCTCCTCTATTCGCTACTAATTGTATTTATCCGATTACGTATTTTGCAACAAGCCAGTGATTCTCTTCAAACTCTCATTCCATTTTCCATTTAATTTTCCACTATGATTTATTATCACAAACCAGAGAGAGAGAGAGAGGACCGGCTATCAAAATTACACATCGACGGTTCTGAAGAAATTAAATAATTGTGATAATCTTTTTATATATTGTTGGAAGTTAATAACAATAATAATGTGGCCAGCTCGTCCTTTGCAAAACATTTCTATGCGCATATGAGGAAGGGATAGGAAGAGTGAGAAGTAGAAAGGCTGGCATTGCATCCTTAGAAGAGATCTCCGTGAAGAGAGTCATCAAATAGAAACACGATGTAAAATGTCAAAATAAAAAGAAATAAATAATTATTTTAAAATATTTCGTGAGTATATAGTATAGATCCATGGTCCTCGGGAGTCGAACCCTGGATCTCTAGTTTATTCAGAACATTGAAGTGGTCGAGCGTCTATGGTGGAAAGGAAGCACACCGATGCTGAAGATCCTGCAGCTACTTATAATCATGACTACCTCAAGTCCGTTATAAGGCATATATTGAATTCAAATGAATAGGTTTTACTTATTATTTATTTATAAATAAATAGCTATGAAAAAGAGTTAACAGCATAACATAGTCTCCTTTTAGCTCCTCGATACACTTGTTCCAACGATATTCAACTCGCTCACTCTATTACGACGAATCAAATACATCAAAATATTCGTTTGTTTCTTCATTTGATGAAAATCTTTTACAACGAAGCCAATTTTTCATGTTTGGAAACAAGAAAAACTCGGACGGAACTAAATCTAGACAGTAAGGTGCATGAGGAAGAATTTCGAATCGTAATTCAACTAATTTTGCCGATGATTGAGCCAGTACGTTATCGTGATGGAACAACACTTTTTTTTCCTAGCTAAATGCGGTCGTTTTTCCTTTAATTTTTTTATTCAGCTGTTCCAATAACGACGCTTAGTACTCTCCTGTGATTGTTTTGCCCTTTTGGAGATAATCTATAAAGATAACATCCCGAGCATCCCAAAACTCAGTGGCTTCCACTTTTGCACTGCAACCGGCTTCTACCCATTGTTTGGATTGAATTTTTGTTTCGGGTGTGTAGTGGTGTATCCGAGTTTCGTCTACAATAATAAATTCAGTGTGATTACGCTTAAAAAGGCTCAAACAGTAATCAGAAGTGGTTTCTGATCCTCAGTTAGCAAATCTTGCAGACAGTTTTCTCATATATAAGATATGACCAACACGTTCTTTTGATATGCCAATAGTGTCGGCTATCACACGACGATCGTTTAAAACGCGATCTCTGCCATCTCTGAATTATTTACCTCATTTTTCAGACCACCCTCGTAGCTATTGTATTAATATTATAACGATGAGAAGGTAGGATCAGCAATAGAATCTCAAAATTGAGATGTTTAGAACTTGGTATACTAGTTCCTCATCAGTCCGTTTTGATCGTTGTATTGAATGTAATTGAAATTCATATATATGTATATACATATACATATATAGAGTCACATTGTTAATTAATGGTGTGAATCATATATATATATAAAAATAATTATAAGTATTTCGCTACATAGGTGGAATGCCTGAGTTGTTTGAGAAAGGAGAGGGAGGATTAACTTGCAATAAACGGGGGCTGCTCACTTCTCCAGGGGCTCGTTTGCGATTAAAGTCCAACCCTGGAAGAGAGATCCGATTCGCTAGTGATACTTCACGTTCATGTCTTCTTTGTAGTTCGTTTTTCTTTGCTCTTCCCCTTTATTCGAGGCATCGCCAAACTAGCTGCGCGAAGGTTCCACCACTCCCTAAGCGCCCCCCCCCCCCTCCTCACATTTCCTTAAAGCCAGCATGTAATTAATTTTAATTATTTTAAAAGAGAATTAAAATTTATAAATATAGACTAATCAAATTTTTAAGATTTAGACACATTAAATGAATTTTCCTAAAAGGGAGCTTTTGGAAAGCACCGAATTCCTGGAAATCGGTAGGGAGTATGAAAAAGTTATAGGTTCATCTACAAATTCTATTTTTCGAAAGTTGAAAATTTTTCCTTTATTTTTGCTAGAAATTAGTAAATTTTTCATGGAAAAAATCCAAATATTTAAAGGCTCTCATTGAATTTGTTATTCAATATCCACAATTGAATTTAGGAAAGGAAAGAAAAATATCTGTGTGATTAATTTTCCTCCCAATTAATCATACTGCCTTTTAATCTTTAAATACACAAAATTTCTCTCATGAATTGTTAAAGATTATTATTTTAACCCTTTACATTTTTGCTTTCTCTGTTTCTATTATTTGGTATTGATCGAATTTCCCGGGACGAAGAAGAAAACTGCGGAGCCGTGAAGATAACATTTTGCCAGGGGACTTTTGGACACTTATCGTTAGAATATTAATGGGGTCAAATCGCTTTGGGGTTCTCTCCTCTCCCTCAAAGACTCGACGGCCATTTATCTTGGGGCTATGTCTTGATTTGGGAACGGGGGGTGGGGATTCAGAGCAAATCGATACCTCGCCACGTATTTTGCACCAAGCTACCCCCTCCCTCGTCCATTCCTCTTTTTTTACCTCACATCTCCATATTCTTTTGAAGATAGAAGAAAGTATCAAAATTTATTTTTCTTTTTAGTAAAAAGAAAGGAAATTACAAATCAGGGAAGCCAAGGAGAAAAAAAATACAAATATTTTTTTTTCTTTTCTTGCCTCTTCCCGGATTTAGGGGTCGGCATTTAGATTATTGATGTGACAGTGAAATCGAACAAACCAGTCCGTCGCTCAGCCATACGGAACGAGTATTCAATAGAACCTCTTACTACGAGTGTTCCTTGTTTTGTTTTTTTTTTTTCTAACTAAAAGCTGGCACTCAGCCGAAATTTTGACCCTTACGACGAGCGAGGGGTCATTGACCGCTCACGCCTCACGTTCACGTGTTCTCCTTCTTGTTTTTTAAAGCGAAAAACTCGTAGTAAGAGGTACAATTGTACATGAGTCATCAGTCCATGCCCACAGACTCGGGATTTGAAATTGTGTAAATTAAAATATTGGCAATCAAAATTCTCTACTCAAGATGGCTCGGTTCCTTCCCCAACAAAAAAATATTTCCCTGTTATTTAGAAAAAACTCTCATGTGCTTTTTCAAAAATTCAGAGCTCGTATTGCATCAATAGGACCAATGAGTCAACAGGGGCAAAAATTTTGGGGAGGGGGTGGCTCAAAATTTCTATATTCCATCTAGAAAGGAATGCAGCAAATTTTGAAGTTATGATAAAATTTAATTTACAAAGTGTTTTTGAAGGCCTTTGCAGGGGAGGAGGGTGCTAGGAGTCTTATTAGCAAAAAATATTAATATTCTCTAATTTTAATTATCATATTGAGGTTGTTTGTAACAAACATTATTCGGTCCTGATGAAAGACTCGAAACGTTGCTAAGATTTTTTCTTTTTCCTCGGTTCTTCCATTGAATCGTATAATAATAATAATTTTTTATGATCTTAATTTTGAAATATTAAATCTTTCAACAAATTTATACTTTTGATTTCATTTATTTAAGAGGATTAAATAAAATAATGGATTCCCAGTCAAAAGGGAAATCCCAATCCTATTGAAATAAATATTCTCAATGGGATGTTTGTTGTTCCCTCTCCAGAAACCCTTACAAAATGTTTAGTAGCTTTTCCACCTTATTGGTAAATATGAATTTACATGTTTGTATTATATTTATTAAATTTTGTAGGCGAGATTTCAGAACAAAAGCTTTTTGTTCCCTTAGAAAGTATTATTTTAAACAAAGTAAATTTTTATAAATTCATACAAAATCTTTTTTTTTTTTTCTTCCTTCCCCTTTTCTTTTTTCACGTCTTCTCTTATAACAAACAATTTTAATCATTTTTAAAATTTCATTGAAAATTAATTTTTTTTTTTTTTTTTTCTGATATTTATGCTAGATTCAGGTGCTTGGCAATTTTTTATTTCGAACGTGGATTATTTTACTTTCTCGCGCTATTATATATATATTTATTTATTTATTTTCATGTCCAGCCATAGGCCATACAGCATCTTAAAATAGTTAAATGTATATTAAAAACATGTTTATAAAATTTTATAAAATAATGTTTCATAATATAATAACAACAACAATGGAAAAAAAATTTTGTTTGAAGTTAAAAGGACCCCACATATTATTTTGGTTTATATCTTTGGAACCACTCATCTGAGAAGGATGAAACGTACAAACAAGGCCCATAATATTTCTTAAGAAAAACAGCAACCCCTGGCTCAAATATTTTGAAACTTGGTAGGAATAATTAAGACCTTTGTCTCCACTCCTGGACCACATTCCATAACAATCGATTGATCAGAAGGGGATTCATTCATAAAAAATTCCTATGTTATCACATTGAGAAATGGAAATTTTATTTAATCTCTTGGACTTTTTTTCTTTCTAAATGCAATTGAAGAAGAGCGGGAAAGTTTTGCAAATTCGTTGTCTATATTTTTATCCCATTGAATGTCTCGTTCATTTTTCGTTGTTGGTTCCTTCTTTTGTGTATAAAAATAAACTTTATAATTATGCACACGAGCAACATTCCAGGCGCGAGGAGGCATTATTTTCAAAATCTAGACGTCCTTCACTTGCGAATATTATCGAATGATTAAAATAAATTGCGAAAAAGAGAGAGAGAGAAAACTTTAAAGAGCAGCAACGAGTCTTTCTAACAGGGATAAATAACTTTTTTTTTTTTTAAGAACAGCCCCATTAGTATAACTCAAGCTCATAGACTTGTCAACTTTTACGGGAATTATATAAACAAGTGGGAATTTTATAACCACTATATTTTTTTTCTTGCTGAAAATGATGACACAAATATTTTTTACTTTTTTTTTTTTTTTTTTTTTTTTTGCCTAGCAAAATTAAAACAATCATAATTTCTCCTTAATAATTAACATTATACAGCGGGAAATCGGCTAAAGAACAAATCGGGTAACGCGAAATGTTCGGATATGGAACAAACACAAGAAGAGGCGATACGGTCTGATGATTTATTCCCATAAAATCCCATAAAAACGATGATGTTTGGTTAACGAACAATTCGTTTAGCGAACCGATCGCTCAGACTAGACAAAGTCACATCCTCCCCTCCCCACGCATCTTTACCTCCTCGCCGCCTGAATCCAAAAAAAAAAAAAAAAATTGAGTAGAGTTTTGAAATATTTCCCAACATTGCTCTATTAAATTTTGATGAAGATTTTGAAAATATGGGCATTTTTCTTGAATAGAGATTTTAATTTCAACAATTTTGGAAAATGATTAATTTTTTTTTCTCAAACATCCATCCATATTTTGTTTTCACACTACGCATTTTATACTCATATACTTTTTAACTTTTTGCTATTTGAGTCCCAATTTATACAGACAATTAAAAATTAAATCACAATTATTATTTTATGATTAATTATTTATATTAAATTTTTGTTAATTATTTTTTCTTGAGAGCTCTGTGAAGCAATCGATAGGGTGTTGCCGTTCTGCACAGGAGATCGGTGTTCGGATCCCGGGCAGGAGGGATTTTTTCATATTTAATGAAAACAAATCCTCAAGTATGCCCTGGATTGGAACATTTGATTCCACCATAATAGAGCCCTCAAGCAACTCTACGAGGAGTGGGAGTTTCTGTGACACCTCGTCCTTTGGAAGGAACGTAAAGAAAAGGATTCCCTTTCAATGATGCAATCTTCGCAAGGAGTCTCTCCTCAAATTAGGACATCCTCCCTAGAAAAGGTTGGTTGAAAGGGACCGGGTGGATTTAGATATGAGTAGTTAGCTAGCTAGAAATGAATATAGGAGGAGGAGTTAGTGTTAGGAAATAAAGTAACTTCACGGGGTGCCGATAGATGGCTACGGCCAGAGGATTGAGAGTTTATCTCCGTGCACGAAAGCACCGGTTAAATAATAAGGGAGGACCTGGTAGTTGAACTTATACGGTCCAAAGAAAATTAGTTTATATAAAAATAAATAGAAAATATGGCTGGATCGATTTTGCTGATTCAACTTCCGAAGCCTATTTCTTTATTCATTTTTTATTTTACTTTCTTTACTTTGATTTGGAGTTAAAATAAAATGAAGTGACAAAAACGACGAGGGTTAAATATAAAATTTCAGTCTTGTATGTTTTTCCGTTTTTGTTCACACACATAGAGAGAGAGAGACCATTTAGCGAGACCCGTGTATTTCCGTTGAAATCTCGAGTTTTTGTGATTTTGTGATCACACTACTTTCTCACTATATATATTTATTTCATAAACAAGTAAAGGTAAGAGAAACTAAAATATAAATTTAATAATAGACAAAAAGGAAAGGTTTCTTTTACATTTTCTTTGTTGGGCTGTGCGTTCTGGTGTGAAGGTTGCACGTCTACTAAATCCCAGGGGGCGTGAATTATGCCCATCCATATACAAACTCATCTCGCAAAAATGTTTTATCTTAAACGAAATGTTGACTGGTGCTTCACAGTCTATAGGGCGTTGGTTGAAAACCACCAGCTATTTCATAAAAACAGAGCTCTCTATCAGTTTAATATTAGATTTATAATGTTTTGAATGTAGTTTGTGAAGATGGCGAATACGTGTCGTCGAAACAGATTGCGTCTGTAAAAAGCAATAAAAAATTTAAAAAAAAAAAAAAATTCCCTTCATTAAACATATAACTGCACCGTACATAAAATAAACAACATTAAAGGAAGACATTTTCATGTATTGTAATTGAACTATTATAAATAAAAAAAAATAGGCAACGAAGTTGCACCACTTTCCCGCTACCTCTAAGAATACAAGGTAATTGATTATTAAGTTTCTAACGCTATATAGACTTTGCAAATATAATTAATTTAAAGAGCTTTTGATTTGATTCTGAATAGTATGTTTCAAAAGAAAGAACCACCTATGTGTTTTCTAAGTGAAAAAAAATGTAGGCGCCTATAACACGAAAATTTCCATCAAAAATTTTCCATATTCATAACTGAGATAGAGCAGGGGAGATTAATTGTGTAAGGGTTCGGAGAAAAGGAAAAAACAGCCGCTTTTCTCAGGTCTACTATACATCATAATACATATACAGTATAATATCGGCCATAGTGGCATTGAGGATAGCCGGGCCGAAATATTTGCCGAATAAAATAATGTAAAGTAAACCTGAAAAAA
Source organism: Anisolabis maritima (assembly GCA_010014785.2). NCBI lineage: Eukaryota > Metazoa > Arthropoda > Insecta > Dermaptera > Anisolabididae > Anisolabis > Anisolabis maritima. The sequence continues at coordinate 8,677 of JAAAKE020004242.1, forward strand.
GCGGTTGGTTTTTTCTTTTCTTTAAACCCTTACACAATTTTCCATATTCTTTTTAAAAACAACAATAGCACATAGTAAAGGCAGAGATGAACCTTTCTTTTGAAACTCATTATTCACTTATTGTGTTTTACTCTTTTCCAAAATATACTAGTATAGTTTAAATGGATTAATTAATGGCAAACATTATCTTTTCAAGGCACTCCAGTTAATTAAATAGTTATTTTTTTATAAGAACTCTCCAATGTTTTTTGTTTTTCGCCATCAGAGATCATATAGACATATTCGATTTCTAAATATAATTTAGTCCTAGGTATTATTTAAGACGATATCCGTTACCCGTTCATATTTGTTTAAATTAATTGGTAAAACTGCTTAGGACGGGAAGTAAACATTTGACTCTAATATTATGAATCATGAACCTGCGTCCAAGGAGCTTCTATACGTATACTCCTAACTTATTTATTCCATTCTATTAATACAAGAATTTGTTGACCCTTTCTTATTTTATTTCTAAAATTAAACAAAGTGGAATGACTCTTAGTATCAAAATATCATTATAGACTGAATATAAATAATTAATTTAACGACATGGTTGACACTATAGGGTGAGAATATTGTGTATAAAAAAACACAGATTTTCAATTTTTATAATAATATAAAGAAGAGGAAAACCCCATCAAAATTATTTTTTCTATACAAGATTTCATTTAATTTTCAACCAACTTAAAAAGTTCTCAATCTATATATTTGCTGTCTCCACAGTTTTTTTTTTCGAATATCAAAATTTTGCCTTAGAATTTGGATAAAAATAGGAGACAAATGTGCAAAAATTTTTAAAATGGCAACATGCTCAAAATGGCCACCGAAATTTTTAATTTTTACCAAATGTCACAACCTATCTTAGATTTGGATACCAACATCTAGAAAATGCAAATAGAGCGGGACAATTCAGTAACCCTTGCGCAGATTCAAATTTGTTTTTGGGAATGCAAATTTGCTCATTCGCAGATGTTTATTCATTATTTATTATATTTATTTTATCTAATAATATTGGATTATTTTATTTACCAGGCTAATTCGATAGGATTTCCCCAAACAGACAACTTTGTCTTGCATTATTTATTTAATATAAAATATATATATTTTTACAAATTAAGTTTCAATTTAAATCTCACGGGTTATTGCATTCCAAAATATTTTTTTTTTTTTTTTAGCACTTTAATAAAGATTTTGAGGTGAAGTAAAATAAATTTCAACTTTTGAAAATAACGGCCAATAACAATACCTGATCCCTGACAATGGATGATTTATAAGGTCCAAGTATTTATAAAGTATGATGTTAAATCGTTAATTTATTTATCTAAGCTTTCAAGCAAATATCATTTGATCATCAAAACAATTTGTTTTCTCATCATATGAACACGATATATATTTATTAGCTGGAAGTGCAGCTAACTATATATGATAATTTATATATATAGATCTCATTAATAAAAACTATATACTTATAATATAAGACATTTTTAGAACAGAGATAGAAGAGGTAACGCTTCACTTCCCATCCTGATCGACAAACATTTATATAAATTCTATTCTATTATTAAATAAATAAGGACGGAGTTTAAATGGCTTCAAAGACTGCCTAAAAAGACTAAAAAAAAAAAAATAAATAAAATGATATTAATTGGTGGAATTTAATTTTTATAGTTTTTTCGGCATCTGAGGTCATTTAGACTCCGTCTAATATTAGTATATTAGTAGTCATTATAACATAAATATATTTTTGTATCTCAGAACGGGATGCTAACTACTAAATTTTGAAGCGAGACCTCTACCTCTGCACCAACGGACAGTGCTAATAAACAAAATAAGAATATTAATTTAATTTAATAATTTTTTTTTTAGTCTTTTCGGGACCTGAGGCATATAGACTTTTCAACGATACATTTACGTAACTTGTAACTCCAGGCATATCTATTTTTATCAATTGCTTTAAATAAATTTTCATCGGACTGCCTGGGATCCGAACCCACACATCTTGATTTTTAAGGTTTTTTTTTTTTTTTTTTTTATTTATTCAGAATTAACCTTTAGGTCATATCTTTTTTAAAATATTACATTTTATATAAAATAGAGGTACAAAAAAATTATATAACAAAACAAAGAATTATAATTATTATATACAAAAGATATCAAATATAGATATTTCTAAATTTTAAACAATATAAATAATTATTATAAATATGTAGAAGTAAAAACAAATTACAACATAAAAAATAAATAAATAAATAAATAAATAAATAAAAATAAATTATATAATAACAAAAAATATTATTATGTATATTTAAATATGTATATATAAGTAAAATTTAGATGGTGGTGAATTTAAAATTTTATTTGAGAACCATGGGTAAATGCGCAGAATAGTTTGGTTATACGTGGATCTGTTGATTTTAGTAGACTACGCAGTGTCGGAGGATCACGAAAATGAGGTTGAATGGATTGGAAGAATTTTA
>JAAAKE020004253.1:0-11191 GCA_010014785.2 Anisolabis maritima
TTTCTACTTAGGCTTTAGAGCGGGCTGACCTGGTTGATAATGGGAAAAATTTTCGTTTAAAGATTTTTCACTTGGGAAATTTAAAAAATAATAATTCTAAAAAAATTGTTTAGGGAAATTAAATTTAATAGCTATTCCACTCCTAAATGGAAGTGCATAATATCAAATTTACGTCCATCTATTGTGAAATTGTTTATTGCATATTTTAAAATTACAATAGACGGGTCGTTTTCGGAATCCCATAAACTTTTAGGAAGGTAATGAGAGTCTTGACTGTCGCTTTCCTTCTTCTTCTATAGAAAAAAAAAAAAAAAAGGGGGAAAGGTGAAAGGTGTGCTTTTTTTGAACATTTTTTTAAAAGTCCGATTTTCAGGACGGGTAGAAGCTTTTTTTGAAATTCTGAAAATGACTGGACTATATATATAATGAGTTTTTGTCCCCACAAATATTTGAAAAAATTGTCCAAAATGTTTCCCTCTCCTTGTGTTCACACGAATAATTTTTATTTTATTTATCAAATTATTTTATTATTTTATTATAATAATTTTTCAATAATTCATTTTCAAATAATTTTTATTCTGAATATTTATTAATGCATATTTTTTTCTACATACACTGTATATTTAAAGTCAATTTATATTTATTAACATATATTATATAGCATATTTTTATTTTATAATAATTAAATCCTCTCATACATTAAAAGCATAATCGGAATGATATGATAAATTATCATTCTTGTAGTTTTAGTTCAAAATTTTATATTAGATATTTTAAATATGATTAAATACCCACCATTGCCTGCTGTATTATTATACAGGTATATTATATATGGTGAGTATATAAAATATATCAATTTTTTGAGGAGGAGAGATTAAATTTTTTGGCCTCTTTTGAGGTGAAATTTATACTAAAAATAGATCTATTTTTGAAAAATTAATTTCAAAACCACTAGGTTATAAGTTAATTTGTGTCTCCGTCTATTAACCGCTCATTTAAACTCAATTAGAGAGATGCAGATATAGAACGTTCGAATTAATTTCTTTTAATTGTAAGATAGACAAACAAGAATTAATATTTTGGAAAATTCATGAGACATTTGTTGGTCTTCAATTGTATTTAAGAAAGGAGAGTATGGATAATTAATGTCTTACACCGAATGTTCCAGGAATAGTTCGCTTGAAATAAATCTTTATTTATTAATCTTTACTTACTGGTCGATCTTTTGACTCATTATAAGGGGTTACTTATTGTTTTTCCTGAAGATAATTAAAGTTCGCCGACCAATCAGAGCCACCACTTATGTTGTCAAAAACATTACAGCTGCTCTCCCCGCTGTCCGTCAGTTATGAAGGTCTCTGAAGTCGTCCGCCCTGCCCCTAGTACTTAAGTCATTATTACTATTATTTATTACTTATATATCTAGGACTCAGAGGCCATAAGGATTATAAAAATACTATATAAAATTAAACAATAAAAAATTTACTAATGTTAACAATAAAGTGAGTGGGACTTAAAAAATTATTTATTATAATAATTTTTTTTTTTTCAAGTTATAAATTGCTTCTTTTTTTTTTTTGTTATTTTTAATTCTTTTTAATCTTATTCTATTATCCTACATAAATAATTATATAAAAGAAATTCATATTGATAATAATAATAATAATAATAATAATAATAATAATAATAATAAACTCCTGAAAAAATTTTCAAAATGAAAATATTATCCCCCTTCAAAAGTAAATGGACAACCTGTATCTACATGTAATTTCATGTAAGTCTTCTAATTATCCATTTAAACAAAACAAAAGTTAAAGATTGTCAATTTACTTTTGAAAGGGATAATACTCTTTCTACAGATAATATTCCAATTTTTCGGTTAGTTGTATTTTTTTTCAATTTCGATCTATGTGGTTTATTTTCAAATTAAGTATTTATAATTCAAATTTAGTAAATAATATTTTGGTTTTACAATACTTTTATTTTATTTATTTTTTTTAGTCTTTTTCTACATCCGAAACCATTCATTCGTCATTATTTATTTAACTTAATTGGAAGCCAATATAATTTAAATAAATTTTTATCGCTTAAGACGTGAAGCGAGACCTCTACTTCTGCTCCAAGCTACAGGTCCTACAATATTATTATTGTATTTCAAAGTTTAATTTGAATATTCGTCATTCGGTAAAAAAAAATTTCCATTTTTTTGCCCTATTTTAAAAATCACTTTTTTTTTAATTAATAAAATAATAAATAATATATGCTATTATAAATTTCAATAATGTTACAAAATTCTCTTCATTTCTCAAAGTGAATAAATTTGTCTTGATCAAGCACTTTCTCTTAATAAACTACAGGTAAACAACGACGGAAATTAAACATCCTAATCATCCTTTTCCTTCTTTATTTTAAGCAGTGACGAATAGATAAATAAATATAAATATACATATAGGAAGCTTAAGAAGAAGCCATTTTAATCTTTATCTTCATTTCTATAAATATTCATTTCCCAAGTGTTCCGCGCTTGTTTATGATTAATTAATCACTAGATATATTATCCTGGCCTAATTTAAAAATACACACTATAATCCATTTGTTTGAACTTCAAAGGGAATGGTAGAGAGTTATTATTATTATTAATGCATTTGATGGATATATTTGACGAAATTTAGTTTTTTTTCTATAATTAATTTATTGAATATATAATAGAGTAATTTCATAAATGGTTGGGCACATGTAGATCGTAATGACAAAACTAAATAGGTTTATTGTAAAAAATTATAAATAAACAAGTGTTTGAACTTTTAAAATTTCTCTCATTTTCTCAGCCCTTTAGATCTCTTCTACTTCTTCTTGATCCAATGGCAGTGGTTCTCTTCCCGCCCTGATCAATAACTTTTATTTAATTTATTTAAGGAGTTTAAATGGTCTTAGATGGGGAATGGGGGATGTCCTGCCTTTAAGTTAAGAAAATATGGACATCTTCTCTATATCCTATCTTGAAACTCATTTCTTAACTTTATTTATGTCTTTATATTGATTGAATATAAATTATATAAAAAATACTTGATTCTCGTCATAAAAATGAATTTCTGTTATGCATATTAGTCATCTTCGGGTTTCAAATAACATATAAACACCGTTAATCAATAAATTTTAATCCTATATCCAAACAAGTTGATAATTATTTTACTCTATAACATAAATCCCCCGGAGGTCGATCTCTCATCGGATAGCGAACGGTAGAAAACAATTGAACAAAAATATTTTAATTTTATTTTATTAACATTTTTTTTCTTTAACTTCTATCCCCTCGGGTTATTAACGGAAAAAATGAAAATATTAAAAAAAAAGAAGAAGTTTGATTAAACATCAATGCATGATTATTTTTATCTTCTATTTATAGTGTGTAATTATACTCGTACAACCAGGAAACTTGCCCCAGTGGCTCTTCTTTTAGAGAACACCTATCACACGATTATATTTTAGAAATTTCTTCAACTTCTAGTGCCCTTAGTGCAAATTAATAACTTTTCCTATTAAAATTTGTTTTTTTTTAACCTTTTTCGGTATATGAGGCCATTTAGTATCCATTCTCATTTATTTAAATTAAGTGGGTGCCAATATAATTTAAAAAAAAAATTGTTACGAACCACTCAACTTTGGTACATGAATTCATTAAGGGGCATAGGGGGCACTTTGTCCCTAAGATTTCCCACTCTGGTACGTCCACACAACGGTAAGATTAATAACAATAACATTATATTATAGAAAAAAAGCATTAATTTTTTATAGTCTTTTTTCGGCATATAAGGTCTAATTTAAAAATTAATTAAATAAAATAAATTTTATCGCCCAGGAGAGGAAGTAAAACACTCTTAGATTCTTAGACATGAAGCGAGACCTCTACTTCTTCCCTAAGCAACAGAAGCAAAAGACGTCAGTTAATGTTACCCTTTTCTTTCAATTTATATTAGTAGTGGTATTCTGAATTCCTATAAATTTATTGAAAGCAAAATTAAATTAAAAAATATATCATTATTTCTTCTTAAAAACATTGCGATTAATCTTCCCCCCACTCTCCCACTCGAACTTTAATTTATATATTTATAATTATTTTATTTTACATTTTTACTTTCTCTTTTATATATATATACCGTTTCAACTCTAGGTGGCCTCACATCCTGAAAAGATTTAAAAAAATCTTCATTGGAGTTTTTTTTTTACAATTTATCATCAGTCAATGAGTTTTATTTAGATAAAAAAAATTTTATGAAACTAAATTAAAAATTTCAATTCGCAACCTTAATAAATTTGTGAGTTTATTTTTCAAATTTAGATCTAACCCGGTCTTGTCCTCTTCTTCTTTATCTTTTTGGCATTCTATTTTTTTTTTTTTACAAATTTATCTGCATTTTTTAACTTGTTAGCTCTACTGGTTGTTTTTTATAACATCTTCGACATAATATAGGAAAAAAGATGAATCAAAATCCAGCATGGCATCCAGGCCTGGAAATATTTTTTTTATTTGAATTTAAACAACTTTTCATTCTGATAAAGACTTTTTAGTCCAAAAAAATATCATTAGTAAAATGGCGTCGTAAAAGTTTTAGAAGTACTGATTTAGATAAAACATTCTCTTTAATTAAAGTCTTATTTACTATTCCTTATTTTGATATTTCAATTATCTTCTCGTGTATTTATTTAATTGTTATTTTGTATTTTGTCTTTTCAATAATTCTTCTTCCAGAAAACACTGAGACGAGATCTCTTTTCATTTAAAATAAAACAGAGAGGAAAGTGAGGCTGGAGTTGAGGTCTGAATGCCTTGAATGGACCTGAGAGACTCCATTCAGAAGACAATTGAAATTAAGACATGATAATGAATACTTAATAATTAATATCCGATGTTAAAGTCTGACTTCATTCATTCCAACTGTAATTTTAACTTTACAAGTTTTAAATACCAACTATATATTCTACTCTTAAAATAGAAATGAATTTTGTTATAAAATATATAAAGAGAAACAAATAATATTCTAAATAAGATTATTGTATACAGGCGAGTTATTTTCGAAACACTAGAGAAGCGAGGTGCGGTGGAGACTGCTCCTCAAATTATCTAAATGGTTGGGAAGTAACAAATGCAGAATAATTTCTATAATATAATAAATAATATTTGTGGAATAATTTGTGATTGGATGAGAGTATCTTTGTTAGGCTCATGGTACGGGGTACATTTTGGTGACAATGTTTTTAGAGAGGGGGGTTAAGAATTTTAGTTCAAAAAAATATTTATTTATTTCAAGGAACCGTATATTTCATAAAATTTTATCCAATTTTTACTTTATATTAATTTTTCTTTGAAATCGTTAAAAAATAAAAAATATATAAAGTTTTTTTTGTATGTTTGACTAGGGTTTCGGACACAAGCTGGAAGGGTTGCATTCGCACTGCTTATTATAATCCCTCTCCCTCCTCATGCCCGATATGTATGAAATTATTTGACAAAAAGCCTTCAGCCATTCAGGAGCCAAGTAGGTCAAGAACTCTTTACTTTGATTGGCAGCATTCAATGACGTCAGAAAACCGCTTAATTTAATTGACAAATTTTATTTCGGAAATATATTTAGTACTTCTATCGCTATTTATTTTTAAAATAAAACTTTTATAGTAAAGGGCTTTTGTTTAATCTAAGAGGAATAGGAAAAATTTAATGAAGATGTTTCCAATTCAAAAATATTATACAAGAGTTTGAAATAATCATCAAATCCAAATATATCATGATTTCGTATCAGAGAGCTCTTAAATTTTTTTTTTTTTTTTTTGCTTTTTAATAGAAAATTTACTAAATGCAAAAAAAAGGTGGGAGGAAAAAGTGCTAATCCAAATAATTCGTTTCTTAAAAGCGATAAAAAATTTTGATTGATGAGAAATCTTTTCAAGGCCTCTAAGTCTTTCCTAAGCCCCGGGCTGCATGTTACATCTCAATACACGAAACATAAGACAAAAACTAGACATTTAATATTTAAAATTCCACTAAATCACTTTTTTTTTTTTTAGTTCTGGTCAGTAAAAAGATTTGCGGTTTCGATTTATGAATATTAAAATATTTTTTTTTTTAGATATTTATTTTTTGTTTTTTCCCTTCTGTGATATTCATTTTTAATCTACGAATATTTATTTTTAATAAATTGCAAAGAATAATTCTTTTTTTGGGAACCTATGTTTTAATTCATGAAAATTCAGATTTGTACTCATAAAATAATAATACATTATTTTATTAATAAAAAAACAAACATATTTTACTCGAGCTCAAAGAACCTTAAACGATAATTAGGCAATCTATATAAAAAATCAAAATTAACAAATTTTATAATAATGTTTTGTATTAATGCAATTTACTATATCTGCTTTTTATACATATGGCAAAGCCAAACATGTCCAAAACCTCTGGATTCTAATAGCAGTAATTCCAACAAACAAAAATTTTTTTATTAAATTCTCTTTATAGTTAGATTACCTTTATTTGTGATTCTTATTAAAAATTCTATTTTTCCCAATTTTTTTTCTTCTTCAATGTTATTTTAAAATTTTCTGTTGTTTTTACAACCCCCCCCCCCCCCCCACCATGAATATGTCTCCCAATTAAAAGACCAACCGAACATTTACAGTATTAGCATGCATATACCATTTCGTCATTCTAATTATTTCCATTATCATCAATTGTATCTTCTCAAATTGCATAGCAATATCCATTCCAGGTTAGTTGGTCAATTTAGGCAAATGCCGTAAGGCCATAACCTATAAGTGATAGATGTCAGTCTGTCTATTTAACGTGGATTTATCGTTGACTATTTGCGTTATGACAAATCGGGAGTCATCTCAAGATAAGTCTTTAATTAATATTCCGTCTTGTGGCGATATTTGAACAAAGGGTGGGCAGCATCCGTTCTCTCCCAGAAAGCCATTCATCTTTTTTCGGTCTATCCTTTCCACTCTTGTGAGTTCACCTTCTGATCTCCTTTAAATTATTCTGTCAAGGAAGATCCATCCTCTTTTTACTTTTTTTCTTATTTTCCTTCATGTTGTTAATATAAATGAAATTTTCAAGGGAAACTATCTTGGCCTATATTTAGTTTTATGGAGTATTATTTTAATATAATGGTATCTATTAATAGGAAAATAAATAAATTTATATTCATAACTGGTATTTTACGGTGTTTGTGAAAATATTTTGCCCAAAATTTCGAAATTGAGATTTCAACGGAAATACAACTTTTCTGGTCTCCTAAATCCGAACATCTTCGAAATGATAAATTTTAATCTAACAGTTTTTTATCTATATTTTTGTTATTTATAATATTCTAAAAAATTTATATATAGATAAATGTTATCCTAAATTAAATTTTAAGTAAACTTTATGTTTAAAAAATCGGGTGGGCATATACATAGTATAAGGTAGTATTGTAATTGTCCAAAAATTCGATCTAAAGATTTTGATTGTTCCTGACGTTTTGGACCTTCCTGAGTCAGAAAAAAATAATTTTTCTAATTGTCTATGTCTTTTCGTTAACTAACACAAATTCAAGCATTCTTTAGAGATCCACCAAATTTTACATACGAGTATTTCAGCAAAATCATTGATATCACTCTACTTTTGGCCTATTTCCGGTAACCGGAAGTGGTACTCTATCTGAAACGTTTTTCTAAAATTCGTGATAACTCAAATTTGATTTTACAGAGACGAGTAAAACATTGTATAGATAAATTATATCATTATTAAAGACCACGGTTAACATTTGGTTCCCTTCATAAAACCGGAAGTGGTATTGTACCAGAAAAGTTTGTCTAAAAAGTAGTAGCTCACCTATATATGTGTATACGAGAAAGTCGAAGGCAAATCCCTCCCGATTTTTTGAAGTTGGTTGACATTTGAAGTATAATATTTATGGAAAGGCTCTCTGACCATGTTACTAAAAATAATGCCAACCAATATCTAGTTAAAAAATAATCATTAACTGGTAGTTATGTAGCAGATTTTTTTTTAACTTTTTCTTTCAGATCAGATATAGTTTTATAAATACAAACGAGCTATAAGTGTCCCGAAGTCATGTTCTGAATCCTAATTAAAGGAACAATTTTTGTTTAAAAAATCTTATATTTCCATTTTCTTGTGAAGCTTATTGTCTTATTTTTGTGAAATTAATAAAAAAATTCAATTTTTTTTTTTAGCATTTATTAGGCTGACCTAAAAAATAATAAAAAATTCAATATTTTTTTAACTATACTTGGTCCTTTATTTAAGATTCAGAACATGACTGTGGCTTGTGTATCTTATAGTTATTTTGTATTTATAAAACTATACCTGATTATATTAATATTTATTGTTGAATCCTCTGGCTAATCCAAACATAATATAAATAATTATATAATTAAAATTTTTTTTTTGTTTTTAGTTGAAAAATAATGAAATAAGAATCAAATTTCAATTTTTGAAAATAATTTAACATCTAATCATCGAGTATAATTCTTTTCTAATTTTCGCGAATTAAATCATCTGATTAAAAAAAAAAATTGTTAACATAATTTTCCTCATTTTTTCCTGAATAAAGTGAGAGTGTTGATTGAGGGTCGCCAGTTGGTTCTTGAGTCCTCCTCTCCCCAAAAAAATTTCACTCTCTGAATGGATATTGATTTAATAAATATTAAGGATTGACGTTTCAATTAATTAATAAACGCAGCCGTCATGTTGAGATTCAAGAGGCGGTCGACGGCGGAGGCTGTCTGTGGTAGGGATAAGGAGGGAGGGCAAGCTGCACCGGCATCTCCCCTCCCGGGGCATCTCTTCCCCTTCATCATCACAACACACTGTCCCTTCCCCCTCTTTCACTCGCTCCAGGCATTTCCAGTGCACAGCCGTGAACCTTGCCTTGGCCAAGGTGCGAGCGAGAGGGAAAAGGCTCAGTGGTCTAGGGGTATGATTCTCGCTTCGGGTGCGAGAGGTCCCGGGTTCAAATCCCGGCTGAGCCCTGCTACTTTTTTTTCCTTTTCAATTTTAAAGTTTATTATCTTTCAAATGAGTGATTAAACAAAAATGAATTATGGTTTTTACAGAAATCAAATCATTAACTTCCATTTTAATAAAAAAAATATTTTTTCATATATTTTCAAAATAATAAAATAACTTTAAAATTGAAATTTTGAATTTATCTATTATATTAATATAAAACTACTAACACCACTTGTTTATTTATTTTTTGAAATTTTTAAACATTCCAATAATATATATTTTTAGCATCAATTAATTATGACATATTTATGATTTAAATAACCCACATTCTTTCGTCTTATAAGGTTAGCAAAATTTACATTGTCGATATATTTAACCTCTAGGTGGACACAGGGTGGGGACTCAAGGGTTTGTATTGATTATTAAAACACTTAAAGTTTTTTTTATATATATAAAAATAAGACTTCTGAAAATCTAAACGGAGTAGGTAATGTAATGTATATGGCCCAACAAAAAAAAAAAAAAAATAATTTAACATATTTACAGTTCGTATTTCTAAATTATTTCATATTTCGGTAATTCAAGAAAGAATTAAAAAATTCTAATGATTTTTGTTTATTTATTAAACTCTACCTTTCTTTAACTGAAGTGAAGAGGTACAAATAAAACTTTTCGTTCTATAGAGGCCTTTTTTTATTTTTATTTTATAAGTATTTCTTATTAGATTATATTTTTGTAATTTTCAAATATATTTTCTTAGATTTTTAGGAGGAGGAATAAATAAAATAAATTTAAATCTGGAATAGCTCACGACGGTTGTGAATGAATTAAAGTTCTTATTATCAGGCCTTTATTAAAAAATCCAACTTGTCGACGTTTCGGAGAACAAACGCCTCCTTCTTCAGGAATATACCTGAAAGAAGAAAGGTTTATCTCCAAAAGAAATTTATTTCATTAAATAAATATAAAATTTTACATGACAATAAACAAAGATTTTTTCAAACTACCACCGTCAATCAAATATTGAATAATTATTTAATATTAGATCAATACTCTTTAAAATACGATAAATCCTCCTCCTCTTATGTTTTATTAAAGAATTTAAGTTAGGAAGGAGAGCAGCAATGGAAAAGAAACTCACGAGAACCAAACAACCGGTCTTAAGAGAAAAAAAAAAAAAGGCAAAAGGTCAATATACGTTCAAAATGTTCGTCTTGCGTGTTTCTCTGTTTTAACAGTCATTTATCATATTCAAAAATATTACCAAAAAAAAAAAAAAAAAGTATAAAAATTCTTTTACCAAAAAGATAATTGAGAATGCGTCAACTCACGATTGCACTCCTTTATCGCAAAACTTGTCTCTCTCTTTATTTATTCCTTTTTAGATCACGATAAAAAATAAAAATAAAAATAAACAAAGGTGTGGTCACCACACGATTTAAATCATCATTGTATAGAGTAGCGTCCAGCTCTTTTCACGCCTCGTTTATTCATTTGATTATTCTTTAAAAATATCGTGAATAAACTAACTGTATTTAAATATGTTAAAGGTGTTAAGAAATAATTGACCTTGACTTATGAATAGATGACACGCTATTATTGTCATTTTCTGTTCTTTTAGTTATATCTAACAGTAAATTTTTTTATTTATTAGAATTTTCGGCATCTTGGGCCATATAGATTTTAAATGATACATAAATATGACTACTACGATACATGCAATCCAGGGATATTTATTTATATCAATTGATATACAATTGTTTTTTATATAATTTATTTATTTATATTTTTTTAATTAACTTTTTTTTTTTAAATAAAAGACTACTTTCGGCCCAGAGTATTGATTACACTTTGTTGACATTTCAATTAATTTATTTTGTCCCGAACGCTTCAAATTTTTACATGTAGAGGTCTCGCTTCACTAAAAATCAATGGTCCACATCCCGTCCTGAGCATCAAAAATTTATATTATATTAGCTACTAATTAATATAAACATATAAGAATGGTGTCTAAATAGCTTCCGATGCCGAAAAAAAATTTACACTTGTTATTATAAAGAATGCGTGGATATTATTTATTAGGATTTGTACTTTTGTTGTAAAAAGTATTTTGCGAGATTGTTTCTTTTAATTTTTTACCTTCCCGTTCCGCGAGAAAATGTTAAGCCGTTTGGCGGT
>JAAAKE020004264.1:0-11190 GCA_010014785.2 Anisolabis maritima
TCCGGAGAGTAAATTCTCTCCTCTTCAAAACATTTAATGATTAATAATAAATTCCAAGGAATTCAATTTTATTTGCAGATCTTCAAGAAAGTATCTCACTTTATTTCTCCCTTCATCAGTAAAATATTGAGAGCTGGGCAGACAAAGAGTATAATTAAAAATAAATTTTTTACATTTTCATTAGAATTCAATTAAAGAGGAGAGAGAAGAGAGAAGAGGGGGAGATGTGATTAGACTCACCAATTGCATTGTGTCACTGGAGGGGGAGGATCTCTTGGTGACCGGCCACTGACTGACAGACGTGATCTGGATCGTCTAGGTGAGGGTCTCGGTCTTTTATACGCACCTGTTCTTCCTCTCCTCCTCCCCCTCCTCTTCCTTCTCCTCATTTCCCAACATATGGACAGGGGGGTCGACAAAAATTCAGACACTCTCGACCTTCTTCCTTCAACACAAACACAAAAAAAAAAATCATAATTCTTCATTTAAACAAACTTGTCTTCTGAAACTGTTTTCGAACATTTCTTCGAGAAATTGATATGGCATCATTTTTGTATTCGTAAAAAATTGCTCTCTTTGTGATCACGTAGGTGTATTATCTTATACCCAAAAAACTCCACCAATTGTTTTGGAATCCAGGGGGTCCAGGGTTGGAGTCAAACGTCTTAATTATCATCTCTAAGATGCCAAAGATGTGGTCCAGGGGATGCTGAGCAAATCGTGATTCTTAATAAATATTACGAGGCCTTTTGTTATCGCCTTAAAGATGGGTAAATAATAAAACAACAATCAAAATCAGAGAGACTCAAATGACAAGAATATTCATTATTAGCATAGAATTAATGAGATGTAGAATATATATATATATTATTACTATTTTGTTTTAGCTAAAAATTATTCTATTTTAATAGTTTTTTAGAATATCAAATTAATGACATTAATAAAATAATAATAGCAGAAATAAAAAAAAAATTTGAATAATTTTAGACCTATTTGAAATAAAACATTTTTCAAGTGCAAAATCCCTTTTTCTATTTCTTGCATTAGGAAACATTTGAAAATATTAAAATAAAATAAAGAAAAATTTTAAAGATTAACTAATCTCAAATTTTTTTTATTTCTGCTATTATCATTTTATTTGTCATTAATTTGATATTCTAAAAAATATTAAAATAGAATAATTTTTAGCTAAAACAAAATAGGAAATTGCGAGTATAACCATATACATATATATATATTCTACATCTCATTAATTCTATGCTACTAATGAATATTCTTGGCATTTGGGTCTCCCTGGCTTTGATTGTTGTCTTATTATTATCCATCTCTAAGACAATATTTATTTCTAACAAATTATTATTCATTTGAGAAAGAAATTAATGATCTTTCTTTTTTTACTTTTTTATCAATCTCATTGCTTACTTCAGATTTGTGGAGAGGATGACAAAAAAAAATAATAAAGCAATACTTTTTTTTGTTTTTTTAACATTATATCATTTAATCATCGTGTCTACGTGACTTTTTTACTTTCCCGCACTTTATTATAGATAAAAGTAAGAGGAAACTTTTGATTTTCCGTTTTATCCCAAAAAAATTATTATAAGCCTAAATCTCTGGAACCACTCATCGGAAAAGGATGAAACTTAACAATGTTCTAACATAGGTATAGTCCCACGAGAGTTTAAGAAAGTATTAAGATTTAGAGTGACTCGGTCCGCAGGGGGCGGTAACAAAAGTTTTCCTAATATTTATTAAGAATCACGATTTGCTCAGCATCTCCTGGACCAATTCTTTTGCATCTTAGTTGTGATAATTAGTTTATCTCCAACCCTGTATTCCATAACAATAAAGGGTCCAGTTTTGTAACTTGGTTGCTTTTTGAATAGCTCAGACTGCTAGCGTTTTTTGCATCGTTTAAACAAATTGAATGAACGATTTGATAATCCCAAAGTCAATAAAGATATCATAATTTTTTTGGGTTGGTCCTCTCCTTCTATTTGAATTATTCTTAAATATTAATTTCCTAACTCTCTTCTACCATATAGAAATATTTGCATTTTTTTTTCTTCTTATTATTATTTAACAGTGACGTAACAACTGAATGTTTCAAGTGTTTGATCCTGTGTAGCTGTTTCTTTTTTAATTAAGTAAGAAATGTTTATAGATTAAAATTATGACTTCATCAGGTACCATTCTCTTCTTTGTTGCAATTTATCCCTTAATTTTAAAAATAGACTTATTGCATTTTTAGAATTTTTTAGTTTTAGACACTCTAAATGAGTTTTCCCTAAAATAAAACCTTTACCGGAAAATTCTCTTCTCATTGTTAAAAAAAAAAAATTCCGTCAAGTAGTTGCAGAGAATAAAAAGTTGAAATATTTAAATCTTCTATAATTAATTCAATATATACTAAAATCTATTTTTGTCTTTTATAGCGTGGAGGAATTGTTGGAGATCCCGGGCATGCGGGATTTTTTCATTAAATAAAGATATCCACTGATTGGAACATGGAAAGATATTGCTGAGAGAGTGCCTTCGCAAAAAGGACATCATTTCTTACGTTGGGCTGAAGGGACCGGGTGGAATTAGTTAGGAGGAGTTAGGTTGAGATGTTTACCGCCTACCCTAGGAGAAGACTTCTGGTAGAGTTAGGAAATAATTATTTGCGGCAAGACTCGAGGAAGAGAGAGTTAGGTAATAAAGTAACCAGCTACCGCCAGACGTGTGTGTCTCAGGTAATTAAACGGCGATCCCGGTAGGTGAATCTATACGTTTCAAATAAAAAGTTGGAAAAAATGTCCTATACCCTGAATACAATAGACCTATTTAATTTTGTTTTGTTTATATGAAATAACGACTCAAAATAAAGGTCAAATGAAAACCTTTGCTTTGCTCATGCGGTAGTGAAGGAACAAATATTGAGTCTTCGCCAGGGTTCATTTATAAGGAGAGTTCGACGCTTTTTCTAATTTTTTTCCCCCCTAATTTAAAATTTTTTACCTTTTACAAAAATTCTTGGCTTCGCATTAATTTCTTTTTTATTTTCTATTTCTATTTAAATGGAGTTCATTATTTTTGTTTCGATTGTTAAAAAGAAATTCTCTGGCAGTTAAATAGTTTCTAACTAGAAGTTAGTTCAATCTTTATTATATAAATAATTTATTTCGTGTTTAAAATTAACCAGCAAGGAATCCCAGTGAGTCCCTTTTGAGAAACATTGAATGAATCTCTCTTAGATAATAGATATATTTTATTATATATTCAAAAAGTTGCCATTTTTCTCAGTAAAATGATATGCAACACTTGTATTTCAATTTGTTGCAATTTACAGAAAAAAATAATTTCTTCGTTGAGGTGGAAGGCGTCTCTCAGCCATTTTAAGTCAAAGAATATAAATAATTTTAATAATAAAATAATAAGTTTGAAATTTTAATTATCATTTTAAATTAATTATTCTTTTGATTTTGACGTCACTTGCGATTATTTGTATATATAATAGTTTAATATTAAAACAAAAGTCCCTTCTTTTATTACTTTTTGGCATTTCGTTCATGAATGAGATCCGTCTTCCGTTCTCTACGTTAATATTCGTGCTTTGTCTCCCCCATTTATTTCTAGCATTCTGATTGCGAGATTAGATTAGTTCTTTTTTTTTTTTTTTTTTTTGTTTCATTTTACAATTCAATTATATCTCTCTATTCATATAAAGGATATATATTTGTTTGTAACGCATAGATTCCGAAACCACCGGTCGGGTTTTCATGGGATTTTTTCCAATTGTGTAGAGAATTAACCAGCGGTAGTTCCAGACTATTCTTAATTCAGGGGTAGGAAACCTCCCCCTTTTTTTAATAAGAAAGAATTTTTTGGTGTTGAAGAAGGGTTTGACTTCCACCCAAAACGTCGACCAGAAATATAATGGTTTTATTTTTTTTCTTCTACGAATAATTATTCTTTGACTTATCGTACCACATACTCACAGATATCATCCCAAAGAGTAGTTAAATAGACTCAAAACACATTTTGGTAGAATTAGTAGTAGTAGCATTAACTTTACCTTCAGTTGATCGGCTGTTCGAATTAGAATAACAAAATAAAAGCCTCTTATTATTTCTCGCAAAAAGAAAACTCCAGCGTTGCTCTTATAGAGCTAGAACAAGAGCAACAAAGGAATGTTTGTTTATCTAGGATCTTTTATGATCTAAAAGCCTCCGTTAGGGAAAAAAAGCGAAAGACAAATTAATACGTATCAATCAACAGCCTGTAGAAAGAGTGCTACTTGCTATTTATTTATTTCATTCATTTGAAGATAAAAATAAACCCCCCCCCCCTTCCCATGCGGCTACTGATACAAAGACTCCACGAATTAAGAGAAAGCCATGGACAATTCAAAGATATGTTTTTATAACACAAATAACATAAAGGTTTTACTCTTGGGTTCTCCTTAAAGAATGTAAAGTAATTTGGGAAAAAAACTCCCTCCATTGGTTCTCGAATTCTTTCTTCAGTTAGTGCCTTTTAATTAATATACATTGATGTAATTAGTAAAAGAAAAATTCCGTCAAAATCAGTCTAGAGGTTTCTCCTAAAAAGGGGATTTCCCAACCATACATTTATTTGTTGCTCTTCATTAAATAAAACAATTATATTTCTGGTCGACGTTTCGGGTGGAAGTCAAACCCTTCTTCAACACCAAAAAATTCTTTTGAAGAAAGTCTTCTACATCCAATACAGCCATAAATTACCTCAATAATTATTCGATTGTGCTGACATTTCGTACTCATAAATAATGCCAAAAACCGAGCTATTAGAGAGGCCATTTAGACTCCGTCCTTATTCATTTAAATTAATTGGTGGTCAGTATAATTATTATCGTTCAGGACGGAAAGCTAACCACTGACTTTTAGAACTTTGATTCAAAAGACGAGATTTAATTCTTTAATTATAATTTAATTTTTATGCGGGATTTTTGACATGCAAATCATTTTAGCATCATTTTTAAACGCATCTCTGCAAAATCCCATCCCGATACGATAATTCGTTTAGCAGTTGATTCGGGACAAACACAGATATATTTTGATTTGATGAATGATTAGAAGATGTTAATGAGAGAAGAATCCAGCTGCGTTTGTATTTCTAAGAAGTACATAGTATGATGAATTTTTCCATTGATGAAATCATAAACATTGTATGATTATGTTAACCACAGAACGAGGAAATCTTTTTTTCTGATAAAATCCTCTAACCTTTGGGAAAATGAGTGTGAGAGATGAGGATTGTATGATAAACCAAGCGCCACTAAACCATCTAGTCTAGTCTAATTCATGCATTCATTCATACGGAATTAAACAATGAATATGCAATTCTAATGAAGTAATTATATTTTATCATTCATCGTGTTTTTTATAAAAATATGATGGCTATTTCACAATTTGTTATTTAATTAAGCTGATAAAGAAAATATGTAGGCGATACAGTGTGACTAAACCACACTGGGAGGACAAAGTGTCTCTCCAGAGCATCATTTCTTGCATTAAAGTCTCTTCAGAGCGTCTCTTCTTGCATTAAAGTCTTCTTATGGCGTCTCTTCGACATCTAGTCAAACTCCCTTAAAACAAGTTTTTCAACTAAAATGATTAAACTTAGCCCTATTTTTTACTTTCTTTTACCAATATATTTATATAATATCGTTCAGTTGGCAAATATTTAACTGATAATCAATTTATTTTTACGAATCTAAACAAAAATAATTAAATATTTAAGAGAAATGTATTACTCGTTAATTTTTGTAGCTCAATAAATAAAAATAAAAAAAAAATAAATGCGAGATTATTTGCGTAGAAAAACTAGTTATTTCTGATGTTCTAAAATTATCAACATTAATTAAGTTGGTTTTGAGGTTAATTTTTGTGTGCAATAATTAACTCCAGGAATTTGTCAAACTAAAATTGGATTATTTGCTGCTAAATGCAACCACATCTAGATTATTATATTACCCCACGTCAGAGATTAGACTTAGATGACGTCACAGTCAATTTATTGCTTGGTCCCTTGTTAATTTCATAACAATTAGGAATGCTAATAAAATGAGGAATGTTCAACAATTCATTCATTTTAATTTGGGTGTGGAAAGGTTGCTTGTTTGTTGTTTTATCCTTGATTCTTTAGATATAATTTACATTTTATTAAGATCCCGTTCGTTCATCGAAGAAGACGCGAGTCACCTTTGACATTCGATTAAATATTATTAATGAAATATTTGCATTTTTCCTCCTTATTTGGTGGACTTTGAACGGAAAACCGACAGAGAAAGAGAATTTGATAAATGAGATGGATTACCAGAAGCCTATGTCTCCTTGAATCAAATGAAATTAAACGATTCACTGCGATATCCTTTCTTCAAATTAATTAAAAACCACGAAAATTCGTACTCTGATATTGATCAGTTACTTCAAACTTGGAATTGATATCGGAGAGCCAAATTTTTTTCCGCTTAGATAACAAATATTTTTTCTTAGCTATTCTAAAAGATGCCATTTTTCTGTATAAAATGATATGCAACATCTATATTTAAATTTGTTGTCATTTCGTTAAAAAAATAATTTTTTTGTTGAAGTGGAAGGCGTCCCTCCGCCATTTTAATTCAAAGAATATAATTAATTAATAATAATTAATGAAAAATTAATTTAGATTTTTTATTATTAATTATATTTAATAATTTTTGTCAACAATAAAGTCAAAGAATATAATTAATTTTAATAATTAAAAATAAATGCGAGATTTAATTTTTAATTTTAAAAAATATTGTTTCGTTTATGATCAGCAAAGCTTTTCCGAGGTTAGTAGTTGCAAACTTTGGTACAAGACAAATGAATAAAATAATAACAAAAAATGTTTGGATGCCCCTGTTCTAGATTATTTTTTGTTTATAAACAAAAAGACACTATTATAATAAAAGTTCTTTAAGAGTAACAAATCAATTATGGCCACTTTGTGACTCATTTCTTAATGAGATTCTATATGGATGGGATTATCCTTTTAGAGTGGGAAGAGCTAAATTAATAACTATAATAACTATAAATAATTAAATTTAAAAAAAAAGAAGTGATTTTAATGTTCAGTTATGTTCAAGGTTGCATGATTTAATTTCTTATTAAACAACTTTTCCGATCAATTAGCTACTAAATAGGAAGTGACTTCGAAATTAAAAATAATTTTAATTATATTTTTCGCTTTATTCAAATGAAATCCCCACCACCGTAGCTAAGAAGTTAAAGATATTGACATTGTCAATCAATATTGATAACCTTAAAAGCCAAGGGAATGTGGGTTCAGCAATCCGATGAAACTTTATTTAAACCATTTGGTATGGAATAAAATAAATAAAATAACGTTGAAAAGTCTTTTGAAAAAAAATTAAAA
This sequence comes from Anisolabis maritima, assembly GCA_010014785.2. Classification (NCBI taxonomy): domain Eukaryota; kingdom Metazoa; phylum Arthropoda; class Insecta; order Dermaptera; family Anisolabididae; genus Anisolabis; species Anisolabis maritima. The sequence goes on from JAAAKE020004264.1 coordinate 7,423, forward strand.
TTTAATTAATTATATTCTTTGTTTATTTTTATATTATTATTTTTTTAAGACTTTTCGACATCTGAGGCTATAATAATAGATAATAAATAATCCACATCCCTGGCTCATATTGACAATCTTTAATCTCTCAGCCACGGGGAGAATTTAATATTTTGAACTTATTAAAACGCAATAAACTTTAAACAAAATAAATAGAAGAAATTTTTTTCCTCCTAGCCAACATATATTTTTTATTCTTTATTCGAGAAAATGCCATTTTTATGAGTAAAATGATATGCAACACTTGTATTTAAATTTATTACAATTTAATTAAAAAAAGTGATTTTTCTTTTGAGGTGGAAAGCGTCCCTCCGCCATTTTAGGTCAAAGAATATAATTAATTAATTATAATAAAAAATTAAGTTTTTATTTACTTTTAATAATATATTAAATTGAAAGAAAAATATTTTTGCATCCATGTAATACCTATTAATTCGCTCTCCCTGCTATAATAATCTATATATGCTTGGATTCAGGATTAAATAGAGAATAACTCTGGCCACTTTCGTTGCTGCATTTTGCAGTTGACAAATTTTTGTTCATTTTTAAGACGTTGCCTGATAATAGTCATAAGTTGATCCTCTTTTTAATGGAATATCCTCCATGTTCATTTAATAGCAACGTTAAAAGTCGCATAATAAATTCCACACATCAATTGGAATTCTCTTTCTTTGTTTGCTTACGTAACAAGAAGAAGAAGAGGCGGAGGAGGGAGTCAGACAGGGTGTGTCAGCCTGTCTGCATCTTATGGATGACAAAGAACCCAATTAATCGAGAAAAAATTTTTTACTTAATACTATTGCAATTAATCTGAATAAGGAGAAATTACGTCATCGAGTATGTTTATTTTCAAGGGTTTGGAAATAAAATCCCTCCTAGCATTTAGTCTAAAGGCCGTTCTTAAATCTATTCGGAATTCCATCTCGATACGATTTGTCATTTGCGAGGAGATGCGTGACAAACATACAAACATACAGATATCCAAATGCAATTATTTCTCCTATGCAAAATCAATTTTAATTTTAATTTAATAATAAAACAATAATTGCGAGATTGGAATTTGCTTGATATTTGTATGTTTGTCACTCAACTCCTCCTAAACGGATAATCGTATCGGGATGAAATTTCTGATCGACCTTCAGACTAAATGCTAAGAGGAATTTTATTTCTAAATTTTTTTTTTTTTTAGTTTTCCCTAAGGATTTTATAAATGAAAAAATAATCTACAAACTTATCAATTGGCATTTACCAATGCTTTGATCTTATGTAAAATTTTTGTAATTTTTCTTGTTTTTTTTTTTTGTTTTTGGGGGAGGGGGGGAGTGGGTTTCTTGGTATTTTTGAAATTAAAATTGTGCCCTAAGCGTTTTGATTGTTAAACGATCTATATAAAATAATTAATCCCGATCGGATTATTTGTTTCCGAGGAAATGCGTGGCAAACAAATAAACAAACATCGAAACAATAATAAGAAAGTTTCTTTTTTATAGAAATGGAATTTTCGAAATAGGATTTTGATTAGTGATTGCTTTTGGATCTATATGCATTTTTGCTTTGCATATTATTCATAGCAGTATGCATTGCGGAGAGAACAAATTCATTCATTCTATTGCGTCACACCACAAAATGCAAATTTTAAACGACCTTTTGCTCCTTGATTTTTCGCTTCTCGAATTAATTGATGGCATCAATCGATGATGATGAAACAAAGTGAATATCTGGTCCATTCTCCAGCATCACGGAAAATTTATCAAGTCAAGCATATCACATTGGCTTATATCTCGGGAACCATTTAACAAAAAAGAATGAAATTTAACAACATCATAATTCTGGCAGAGGCTAAGAAGTTATTAAAATTTGAAGTGAAGAAACGATAAAAAAGCCTCCCCCCTCCAATATTTGTAATTCACCACTTGATGGTAATAATGAAGACGTTTGTCTTCAGCCCTGGACCAATTTTCATAATAATCGGTTGAGTGGAAGCGGATTTATTCCAAAAAAAAAAAAGATATTAAACATACGTTCTCTAAAATTTTATTTAATTTCTTTGACTTTGCAATGAATGCTGGTACGACATATACCGACCTAAAAACCTGGTGTGATTAAGAGTACATTCTCTAGCCTAATATGATGAGAGAAAGTAATGTGATGTGCTCTTTTCATACCAGGTTTTTTTTTTTTTTTTTTTTTTTTAATAAAGGCTCCTGAGTTTGAGAAAAGAATTTCGATTGCATTATTGAATGAGTGATCTGATTGACCTATTAGCAGGAAAAGAAAAGAAATATCATGAGAAATAACTTCCGAATTTATTTTCTCTCTCTGTGTGTGTGATTTCTTATAATTTTTTAGCAATTTTTTCCCATTAGAAAAAGATTAAGAAATGTCAGATGGAATAATTAATATAAACGCCCCATTTGAACCCGATTTAGATCGATTTCCCCTTTTTGGAAAATGGGAGGAGGAGGGGGGGGGGAGTTGAACATAATTTAATTTGGTGTTGAATACGTATAGGACTATAGCGGGCGCTAATCACTGTCACCTGACCAAGAGATAAAGCGAATCGAGTCTCTTTTGATTCGATGAGCTTCTATTATTATACTTATAGGTTATATGAAAAATCTGGTGTGTAAAAGGCACATCACACAACATTTCTCTGAGAGGTGAAAAATTTCAAAGATCATCTAATAAATAATTGATATATGAATTTTAATCAAAATTGTTCGAGCGAATTTTAAGAAAAAAACTAAAAAAAAATCTTTTTTAGATTTAGGGGACCTCAAAACGTGTATTTTCGTTGAAATCTCTCCATCAATTTTTTTACGATCGCAAAATTTTCTCTCTTTATATTTCATATATAGGTAAGAGAATATAGAAATTAGTGATATATTTTAAAAAATTGGTGGCAACAATTCTTGTATTATTTATCCCGATTTTTCAAAAAACGCAATAATTGGGTATTTTGTTTGACAATAAATGATATACAATATATTTATTAACGATACGTATTATCCAAGCATATTTTTTTATATCAATTAATTTAAATAAATTTTCATCGGATTGCCTGGGATCCGAACCCACCCCCCCTTGACTTTTAAGGTCAGTATATTGAACCTCTCGGCCACGGGGGGGGGGGGGGGGTTCTTTATTAATTAATATTTAATTCTATTCTTTGAATTGTGATTATTACTAATCAAATGCAACAATAGTTTTTTTTTTTTTTGAAATTTTTTCTCACACCCTCCTTCAAATGGCATCTTCTTAGCTGGGTCATATCATAAAAAGGAAGGGTTTCCTCTGGGAGAAAGGGAGTTAAAGGATTTCGGCGTCCATCCAGAGACTTGAACATCAGAAATACAATTACGACTCCCCTAATTATTTTGGTTTTGATGACCTTTTTAAGTTAGACAGACTATGACCTCCTTCCTCCAAGATGGAATTAAATCAATGTCCTCTTTTCCAGAAGTTTATTCCCGTCATGACTGATAAAAAAAAAAAAAAAAATATGGAAGGCGGCCGGCGTAAAAAATTTTTTGAATTTGAATCCCATAATTTATTAAATAGTTGTATTTATTTCTAATTTTTCCGTGGAAAACTCGCAAATGGTATCGCACATTCTTTTAAGCATACGCATGAATATATTACAATATCCGGTCTTGATTCCCACGTCTCTCTCTCTCTCTCTGTCGTGTCGTCGTGTTTGTATTTCGTCAGATGATGCGCTGCAATTTG
>JAAAKE020004275.1:0-11190 GCA_010014785.2 Anisolabis maritima
CCTATATGCCAAGTAGAGAGATCTGAGGAGCCTCACAGACCTGTCTGGACTCGTCCAGGTGGCTTTGAAAAAGACAAGCCAAGAGCCAGGGAAAGGAGGGGGGATGACGTAGGAAACAAAAGAGAAAGAGAGAGAGAGAGAGGGAGAGAGGATAGATAGCAAGGTTCACATTTTTAAATTAAGATAGTAGTAATCAAAAAAAAAATATATATATTTTAATACATTGGGAAAAGATAGAAGAATTCAAATGAGACAGAGAATTCAAACTAGATTGATTTGACCTTAACTTGGATACGTGGGAATTAAAAATTTTAAAATATTAAATTTGTTTCTGAATTATGAAAAATTAATATTTATGAAATTGTTTTAATTTAAATTTATTTAATTTCTTAATAAAAAATTTTTTGAATAACCATAAATTAATTTTTAAAAAGAAATAAAAAAAAAAAAAATGAATTAATTAAAATTATTTATTATTTAAGTCAATTATTTTTCACCCTTCTCTTTAGATACCCAGAATTCCTAACTTTTAAATCGATTTAAATAAAGAGTCTAAATAGCCTCAAATACCAAAAAAAAAAAAAAAACTAAACCGCGAAAATAATTTTTTTTAATGTTATAAAATGAAATTTATTAATTTTTCGAGGAAGCAAATATTATCTAAAGAAAAATGAACTCATTTTAATAGTAGGAGGTAAAAGGGCTTAAGCCCTAGAAAAATATTTTAGAAATTATATTGCATGTGGTTTAAATAAAAATTATTTCATATGTATTTACGCCTATGAGGCTGAATGATTGTTAAATTGTTAAACACCCCTTTTAGAGGTTTCCGAGGACGAGACGATAGTGCACCACTGTTATGTACTATCGACCCATATTCATGGCCCGTCATAGGAGGCAATCAAATTTAACAAAAACAATTAAATCTTAACTTGAAATAAAAAATATCTTTCAAACAGATTGGTTGAATTAGTGTAAAATTGTTTATAAACATTTTTTTAATCTTTTGTTTTATTATTTAAATAAATTTTCAATTTTCAATAATTTTTTTTTAATTGTAATTGAAGTAATACTTATATAAAACTTTTTTTTTCCAAAATTTTATTTTATTTATTTTTTTGGAATCTAACATTTTTTTTATTTTAAGATGGGACTCGGGAGGTAAAGATGATGTAAAAATAATATAAAATTTATGAATAGTTTGATTTTTACTTTCAAAGATATAATTTACTAGATTTACCTGGTTAAATAAAAAAAAAGTAACTTTTCTAACATTTTTTTATATATACGATATATATATATTTGTTTTTATGTTTTCAGAAGCAAATATGTATATTAACGAACGTCTCAAATATCGTACTTTTTTTGATATTCACTAATCATCAAAGGTAAAAATATTTTAATTAAAAAAAAAAAAAAACGCATATCCTAATTGATTATTAAGAAAAAAATCATCCTCAGAAATAAATAAATAAACAAGACCAAAATTTAAAAAAATATTTATATATATATATATATATATTTTTTTTTTTTTTTTTTGAGAGGATGGAAAACAATTGATGTTCAACGAAAATAAAAGAGAGTAAAAGAGTTATCATTAGGGCAAAAGGGCCCAAGTCAGGAGGGAAATAAATAATAGCAACCAACAAATTGACTGTTGTTGGCATGTTTTATAATTTAAGTAAAGCTGCTGTTCAATTAGCAAACAAATTTGTTATTTCGGGTGCCTCTCTAAAATTCACCCATACTACATCCTATGCTCTCGTGTATTGATTGTAAACTTGAACTCCGTTCACCGAAAACTAATTATTAAAATTTGATGAAATATCTATGAGTGAAGAGAGAAAGAGAGGGGGGGAGGGCATTTTTCGCTATCTCATCCAAGCTAATGAAAGTAATCAAGACTAAATTCCAAAATCACACTTGTAATAAATGTTATTATTGAAATTACTAACCTATGAGTGGCTTTCGCAAAAATGTCAATAATTGTGCTTACCTGGAAAAGTGTATTTTTTTTAAATAATTGATAACAAATAGAGGCAAACTGGAATGTTAATTAAAATAGACTTCGACACCAATGAAAATAATTTAATGAGAAAATATTTATTCCATTATCAGGTTTGAAATCTATAGAATTTAATATACAAATTAAATTTGCATGTATATAAAATATAAACTTGAAGTTGTGTCCGCAAAATAGACACATAATTCCTTTATATCGAGACATGAGATAATAAAAAATTTTACTATCATATAATAAAATCGAAAGGAAAATTTGTTTAACATGTTAAATACATTTTGTAAATCATATTAAGTGATTCCGTGAGTAATCAGTTGAGTCGGCGTTGGTTATTAAATTATAAAATAACAAAGTATAATTAATGTGTGAAGTGATTCAAGAAAATTGCGAAATTTCCATATCCAAAGGGAATTCACCCCTGGCAATATTATTTTCGATGGTTTTTTTTTTCAAAAATAGATTTTCTTTTTATAACTAGATGTCCTTTCGAACGTAAATCCCCACTCTTGAGTCATGAGCTATATAATGTTAAATTAAAATTTGGTCACAGGTTAATCACTATTTTTTAGCTATTTTGCGATTATTATTTATTTGCTGAGCTCTGATTTTCATATATCCATTGGGTTTATTTATTTTATAGTTTTAATTTAAAATGTATATTATTATTAGCTGCATTGGGAATGAATAGTTGATACAAACTAATAAAATTGCATGTGATTTAATAATATTGCAATAAATCATTAAAGAGAGTCTGTTTAGAATTCAAATTATTTTTTTTAATTCTATAGGAAAAATTCAAAGCTAATAATCAACGAATAATGAATACGCCACTACTCTACATCTAAATGGAGCCGTATATTTGGAGAGGGTTAAGTCACTGTTAATTTAATTTTTAATTTAAAAAATGTAAATAATTACATTTATAGAGTGTAAATATTGATAATTAAGTCACTGTTGGTGCAGATTTAGAGTTCTCGCTTTACGTACGTAAAAGTCAGTGGTTCGCTTCCTGTCCTGAGCGAAATCTATTAAAATTATATAGAGTAACAAGTAATTTAAATAATTGATGCCGAAAAACAGTTTAAAAAAATTCGAATAAACAAAATTTATAAGGAAATGGATAAAACTAAACTTTTTTTTTTTTAAGGATTTAATCCTCTTTCGAAACAGGGTATTTATATCAGTGAAAGTATGAAAAAAATTCTCCCACCGCGGTATGAGAACCCAGGACCTTCGGGTTGTACGCTTCCACGCTTTATATTTAAAATTAATATCATTATTATTAATCGAGTAAAAAATTTCATTCGAATACAGAAGTGCAATTGTTTGGAGAGGGGGGAGGGGCAAACGGAGCCAGCGTTCGAGGGATTCATCTATGCTCATAAATAGCTCTCTATTCTATTTATAAATAATAAATTACAGATATATAAATGAATTCATGTTTACTTACTCTCACATATATATATATTGAGAAAGTATCGCGATCGCAAAAAAAAAAATCGATGACGGGATTTCAACGTAAATAGACATTTTGAGATCCCCTGAGTCTAAAAAAATGGATCTCACAAAATGTGTGTGTGTGTGTGTGTGTGTGAGTGAACAAGATATTTATAAAAATAAAACTAATATTAGTTCACATTTGTGACCGAATTAAATTCATTTAGATTAACGATATTTTACATTTCAATCTGTGATAGAGTTGTATTAGAAAATATTTAAAAAAAATTTTAATATTTTGTATCGAGAGTTGTTTGTCGTTCTGATTGAATTCCCCATAGGCACTAATATCACACTAGTATTATATATATATATATATATATCATTCATCTGGGAGGTGATTTTGGGCATTTTCGGAATCGGTTTCGTTTCTCGATTATTAATAACAGATAGTCGAAGGCCCGGTCCGGAACGACCCCGATTTGTCACCAACATGGCCACACTTGGCAACATATGTCACTGTTGCTGCCAACTTGAGAAGCAAAATAAAAAAAAAAAAATAATAATAATAAAAATAAGAAGGCAAACACTCGAGCAGTCTGGACTCTAGAGAAATTGATAACCGGTGCGAATTCAATACCCCGGGCGAATAGAAAACGGATCCAGATCTTGTTTTGAAATTTTTACAAATTTTTTTTTTTTTTTTTTTTTTTTTTTAATTAAATTAATCAAAATCTAAAAGTATTTGTTTTTTATGTTTTATTATGGGATTAATTTGAAATAGTTGTTCTGGTATACAAATTTGAAGGCTGTTCTCTCTCGTGCAAAACAATGGCCAAAGGTAAATAAAAGATAGCAATTACTAATATTTGGCAAGAATAATATCCGTCAGCTAAAAATAAAAAGCCTTTATTTGTTTTTTGATCTCTGAGACGTTTCGAGAGAAATTTCTTTTCTTATCTTCAATCCATGGATCAAATTATTTGGCATAAATTTATTCATAAACATCTATATCAGACGTATATTATTAAAATTATAATAATTAATATATTTATAAGTAATTGCATTTATTATATACATATTATCCCTCTTAAATATAAGTGGACAACCTATGTTTGGTTTCGTCTTAATGGATAATAATAGTAAATTTAATAATAGATAAAACACGAAATTTGAAGATTTCTCTGTCCCTGGAAGAAGGGGTAGAGGCCTCGCTTTATGTCCAAAGCAACATTATATTGGATACCAAATAATTTAAATAAATATGTATGAATTCTAAATTTAATATTTAAAAATGTTAAAAATATTTTAAAAAACCCTCCTAATTATCCATTAAGATACAGGTTGTCGAATTATTATTACTTTTGAGTGGGATAGTATATATAAATAAATTACACATGTACCGTATATATTAACTAAATGCAAAATAATTTAATTCATAGACTGAAAATTAGATAATAAATTTGTCTCGAAACGTCTCCGAGATCAAAAAGAATTTATTTTTGGCCTTTCTATATGAGATGCTAGTAAAATTTTATTGATTCAATCCTCTTACATTTCGGTTCAAAATCAATTCCAACCATGATGATGGTCTTAACTTAGAATCGAAACTCAAAATATTAGAAAGCTTTCGAAGTCGCTGAATAAATGAAATTTTTAAAGGTGTTCAGTAATTTTTCATTATTATGATAAATTGGAGAATCTTTATAAATAAAAAATTCACATCATTTGCCCCTATGAATTTTTTTTTTTCTAAGCAATTTGTCTTTATAAAATAAACAATGTAATGTTAGTTAATTTATAGAAAAAGAAAATGTGTAGATGTGTGATTTTTTTTTTTCCTTTTTTTTTTTTGAGTTGTTAAAATTTTGTTGATTCTCTGTGTCCCGGGTTCGACAACCAAGAACAATCCTAAACTTTACCAACCAATGTACATTGAAAGAATATGACTAGTATATTTGTTGCTGGATGTCAATGTAGATGAGATAGGAGAAAATAAATCCCGCTCAAGTTGTGAGTGAACCTAACGCATTTAAATACGGCCCCTTCAAGATACCTTGCACTGAGGATGGTTCGGCGTGAGACCAACCGAAATATTTGCAATAAAATGATGTAATGGGGACCTAACTTGGTTTTATTTTCTCCCAACTCATCTACATTGAAAGAATATTTTAAGCTTTCTTTTTATCTATTCTGTAAGTTAGGCAACCATAAGGACTTAATTTTAATTATTACAAAATGGAATAATCTCAAATTTAAATTTTCATAATTAATAAACAATAGTAATTTTTTTTTTTAATGGAACTTTTTAATTTATTACTTTTAAATAATACAACTAAATTTTATTCAGTTCAATAACGATTTATAAATTAGTTGAAGAACAAACTTTTTTAAATTTAATTAGCCTCTCTTTAAAAAAAAAAATTAATTAACTATATAAAAAAAAGGATGTTTTGTTTTTCCTCTAATTAATTTCTATATCGCTAATGAAATTAATAATGAGTTGTTTTATTTAAAATACTTAAAGATAATAAATTAAAATTCTTACTTAAAAAAAATATTATTGCTTTTGTTATTTTTGAAAATTAAAAGGTGAGGCTATTCTAATTTTCTCCGATGAAGCATACTCACAATAATTAGTAGAGAAACAAACTTAGATTGAAATTAGGGCACAAAGTTCGTAAGAAATGATAAAATTACCTTTTTATTATATATGAGAAGTGCATATATTTTACGTTTTTTATATTATAGAATTAAAATATGAGAAAATTAAATTAATCCGATTAAACGGGATCGCCGATTATTTGGAATAAATAATACGTAAACAACAAAGCTACGCAAATTAATTTTTTTTTTTTTAAACGGTTTTGAATTATTAAACCAATAAATTCGTTGTTAAATATTAATAACTAGCTTATTATTATTATAACTGAGGGAGTATATGGTTGAGAGGAAATTTCAGGATAAAAATCGGCATATTTTATTCATAAATTTGTTTTTAAATAAACATTGATATTGGTTGGAGTCAGATTAATTTTGCACGATCTGATTCAATAGAACAATTCTAATACGATATGCGCACAAATGGAAAGGAAAATGCGCGAAAATAAAAATTAGAGATGTTTCTTTAATTTTTCAATTTACCAACATTTCGCTCCTTGGTTGGAACTATCTTCATACCTTTGGATTTGTCACAACAGCATATATGAATTCACCAAAATGATATTAATGAACGTATATAATGATAAAAAAAATATACTAATAATAAAATAATAAATGATACAATCAGAATGAAATTTAGTGGACTGAAAAAAAAAGCTGCCCTCTTATTCATCTTCATCTATAGATTATTATTGTGTACAAGGCCGTAGCCAGAATATTTTTCAGGGGGGGGGGTTTGAAGAATAAATTACATCAATATAGATAAAGATATATAAATAAGGGTCTATTAATTTTGAATAGGTTTTATTTGTTTATTGAATAATAATTAAAAAAAAAAAATTGAGGATTCTAGAAATAATCATTTGTAGCTCTAGTTTAAAATATTTAATATTTTTTGATAATTACTTAAGTATTTAAAATTTTATTTATCACTATATTTCTTTCTTTATTATAATTGTATTTGTATTCTATTATTTTTTTTTTTTTTTTTGGAGGGGGGTTTCAACCCGATATCCCCCCTGGCTAAGGCCCTCAATGTATATTATTACATATATTTTATTTAAATTTGATCAAATTAAACTGGCTTTAATAAATTTTTGTTTATTGATAAGTATTTTTTTTTTTTTTTTTTTTTTTTTTGATAAGAAAAAAAGAATTAAAGTTTAAAATTAAAAAGAAAAAATTATTGTTTCACTTAAATAAATAATGCACTGCCTTTTCTTTAAATGAAAATCTGAATCAAGAGAAGAAAGTTTTCAAGGAGAAAAGTCGTAAGAAAGTGGAAATTAGTCACCTCCTGCCAATTCTTTGTGGAAATAAATACAAAAGTGAACTACAAGTCTCAAGTATGGGCCGAGAATAGCATTTTTTACTTCAAATGAAACTTTCAGGAACGTGGAATTGCGGAGAGCGGTGGGAGTTGACGAGAAATTTTCAACGATTCCTTGCTAAATTCACAGAAAAGACAAACAAGTAAAATGGCTCCGAAACAATTTTCCTATTGTGCTCTATTCCAAACTGAATCGAATAAATTTCTCCATCAGCGGTGATGTTTGCTCAAAGAATAATAAGTATTAAATTACAGAAAAAAAAAGTCTTGTTGTCCAACGATTATTTGCCGGAGTTTAATATAAAATTTGCCTAACAATCAATTTTCTAAATTTTTTTTAGGATCACCTAAGAACAACAGGTCCTTCGATAAATTATACTTCTTAAATGAGATTCAGTGATAATTCTTTTACAATATTTTAATCTACATTTTCGAGGCGTTTGTTATTTCAATAGCTTTTATTGTATAAATAAAATTTGCATGAATGAATGTATCTGAACGTCGGCAAGAATTTTTATTATAAATATTATAATAATTACTGGTAATTATGGAATGCATAGATTCGTTTGTGCATGGGAGCTGAAAGGTAGGCAACCAAATGAACAACTCAATAATGGATTAATTGCTCGGGACCTCATCTATAGCAGACCAGACATGTTCTGTTGTTAGTTTTTAGGAATAGTCCGCTCTAGAGGAGCTCTGGAATAGAAAATCCATTAGTGAATTAGTCATTTGGGTTGCCTACCTTCAAGAAACCAAACACGAACGATGGACCCCATGGTATTTATTGGATTATAAGAAATAAAACTTGGGACTGTCCAAATGGTCTCAAGTTGCATGGGCGTGTTAGAATAATAATAATAAAAAAATATATTTTTTTAACTCTAATGTGGAGCCGAATCAAATCAAAATATTAACTAACCCCTGATTATTTTGAAATTATTGATAAAATTTGAAAAATTAAATTCGGAAGGAATTAAAAAAAAAAAAAAAAAAATTGAAACAAGTGCAATTGCGTCTAAATAATTTTGTCTGTTAGCGGGTCCCCTAATTGTTTTTTTTAAGACAAAAGTTTACGTCCAATAGTGATAGTAAGAGAACTCTCAGGATTTTTTTATAATTGGTGTATTTATTAGTAAAATTATCATTTTTTTTATTGATAATATTCCAAGGAGGGAGAGGGGAGAAGCCCGTCGAAGAAAAAGACTGGCACAAACGGAGCAGAAGTAATGCCAGTCTTGGCTCGGGTAACTCGTGGTTGCCATCCACGTACTCACTAGATGTGAGCCCCTGAGTGTTCTAAATCAAAATTGGAAACTGCATTTTATTATAAAATTTTTATTTAATTTGTCAGAAAATCGATTGTAGGATTGTCTTACGATTTATTGTCGACCAAGAGCGTTTTATTAAAAAATATTAAGATTTTGACAGAGAAGTTATTTTCACTTTTGCATAAATGTTTTATTTATAACAAATTAAGACAAGAAATATACAATATAAAATTTCCATCATATTATTATAAAGAATATTATCAAGATGTAAGCCATTGGATTTTATTTATGGGTTGAAAGTTGAAGAGAAAATTGAGTTGGCTTATCGTAAAATTCATTCCAGCTTCTTTATCTTAATCGGGATTCGATAATATATATTTTTTGTATGTTACTTATTTGATAAAATGAGCTTTTATCGTGTTTTAATAAATAGAGAAATATATATATAATAGGTATGAAAAAGAGCAATAAATCATAAATCACTTCTCCATCTTTACATTCTATCAAATAGATGAATTTTAAATAAAGTAGTGTAAACATTTTCAATTTTTTCTTCTCTCTATTTAAATATATTTTATTCTTTATAAATGGATATTACAAGTTCCCCTGAAGGAATGGAACATAAATATGAAATTCCGTAAAGTTTATGCTTGTGCTTGAAATAAATTCTATTAAATTTAGATTTTTTGATATGTATTCGATTCATATGAATCAGATATAAACAAATAAATATATCTCTCGAAGTTGACTATTTTAAGCCAAATAATTATTTTTAATTAAATAATTTTTTGTGAGTATATTTTTTGCTGGTGAATCAGCGACTCCTTGTCTCCTGGGAGTGGAACCCTGGATCTCCAGCCTTTCCGAGGCATCAGTGTGTTTTCTTTGCACTTTATACCAGACAGCTCGACCACACCAGCAAAAATTCACACCCCAGTATATATATACATCTAATGTAAAACTTAGTCCCAAGAGAAAAATATTTAAACAAAAATTTTTTCAGTGAAATGGGAAGAATTTTCCCTAAAATTTAGAAAATATCTATTTTTTAAAGACAAATGTTATTTTGGTTTTAATATATTAAGTCCCTTAAGAGTACTTTATTCTTATTATTAGCTTCGTCCTTATTATTTATATTATATTTTAGAAAAAATTCTATATAAAAGTTACTATAAATTAAATTTTAAGTAACTTTTGTCATATATTAAAAAAAAAAAAAAAAAAAAACACACTTTTTGAAATATGGAGAATTTTTGGTAAAAGCGACCGCATCTAAATACTCGTTGACCATAATAATAATAAAAATAATGTTAACCGATTAAACTATAAAATTTTTGTTGGAATGAAAAATTGATAGGTGAAAGTTAAGTGGCACCACCAGATTTTTCTACTACTGATAATATTGATTAACTTATGCCTGGACATATAAAAGTATTTATCAATTTCAAAAAACCATATGTTGTCAACTTTGGTGAGAGACTAACTGACAAAAGCCAGTATTTAACTCATCCCTTTGCGAAAATGCGCTGAAAGTAAGCTTTTATTTTTGTTGTGCTTATGTTTTCTTTTAAAATAACTCACAAAAACTCAATGATCAGTCCCTCTTATTTAAGGGATATAATCTTTTAATCCTTCCTCTCCTAATCCTAACAGTGGGACAATAAAAGTTGATCCGAATCGTCTCCGATTTAATTTATATTTATTGAGTTCTGGATTTTATATAATCCCCTAAGTAAACATAAAAAAATTTATTTTAAATTTTTTATGAATATTAATCGTTATTTTGCAAAGATCTTGAAAAAAATTGTTTTCCATTGAAGCCTATTTATTTTTTCTTAATAGGCTTAAGTATAAGATGTTACAATCAGAAACAAAATAAAAAGGATAAACGAAATTTAATTTTTTTTTTTTTTTCAAAAAATAGACCTTATTTTGCTATTTAAAATAAATTTGTTGTTTAAGTGATACGAGATGTAAGGTGGGTTACGCTTTTGGACTCTTGAATGATAAAGTATAAAGTCTAGAATTGTTTATTTGATAGCTTCAGACTTTGCTAGGGCTGATTCATATAATAACTGCATTCAAAACTCCCTTTCCTAGACTGGCCCGAGACACATCGGTAATCTATGCTCCAAATTCACAGTGCTCCTTTCGATAGATTATTTATAGGCTAATATAAAAATAAAAATAATTTAATTGCTATATTTAACATAAAAGACATAAATAAATTGAAAAATTAAATTTTAAAGAGTAAGCATTTTTTTTCCGTTTGAGAATTATACAAAACAAATAATGAAAATTATTTTATTTACCTTGAAGGAATTATCAAAGAAGATTTTTCTGGTGTTTCTTGTTTATTTCAGGAATGAATTTATTAATAAACGAGTGAATTTGAAACACTTAAAATATTTACTTTTATAATTAAATGAAGGCAAACACTCAACACACCCAAACAGCCGACACGACAATAG